>JAWWMP010000060.1:3286259-3300337 GCA_035047865.1 Dendrocincla tyrannina | reverse complement strand
GCCTTTGACCCCCAAAAACCCTCCCCCCCCCCCCGCCACGCCGCCCCTTACCCTGCCCGGCCGGCCACGGGCTCGCCGCCGCCACTGCGCATGCGCAGCGCACGACGCGCCCTTCCCGGCGCGACGCCGCCGCCGCCATCTTTGCTGAGGGCGCGCCGTGCTTGCCAACGAGCCGCCATCTTTGTGGTTGGCACTGCCCGACCCCGCATGACGGCGGCGGCGCCATCTTTGTGGCGGGCAGTGCCCGGTTCTCGGGACCGGGGGGATATTTTTTCGGGGGGTCTCTCGCCCCTTCATTTAAGACCCTCAGGGTTTCCTGGGGTGCAGTCACCCCCCACTCTGGGTCCTCTACAGCCCCACAGCCGCCTACACTCCCACGCGCCGGGGGGTCATGAGTGGGCACCCCCCACACTCAGAAATTTGGGGGGGACAATGAGTTCTTTGGGGTGCTCGACCCCCAAATCCAAAAAGCGTGTTCACCAAGTGCGAAACAGCAAGCCCCCCGCCCTTGGGCTTTGCATCCCCGTTCCCACGGGGGTCCTGAGTGGGTACTGACATCCCCACGCACCTCATCCATCACATTTTTGGGGATGGGAAGAGGGGGCACGGCACAGCCGGGATAACCCCCCCAGCAGCCCCAAAAGCGGAGGGGGCACAGGCAGAGCCTGCCCACCACCCACCCCCAATCTGCACCCACATCCCACTCTGCCTCCATCACCTGACGCCGCACGCGTCCCTCCATCCCATTGGCAGAACCGGGAGGTTTTTCCTTCCTCCCCCTTTTCTCCCAGCTCCTTCGATATCTATTTTTCCCGTTTTTTTTTTTTTTTTTTCGTTCTCTCCCTCCTCTGGAGGGTGTTTGCTATTTCCGAGCTGGCTGGGAGGATCCCAGTCGCATCAGCCGCAGGCAGCGACGCGGCACCGCCGGGTACCACCGCGATCCCACCGGCATCCTCCGTCCTCCCCGCCTGGATCAGCCCCGCCGGGGCTCCCTGTCCTGCCAGCCCTTCCCTTCTCCCACCCTGCCGCTCCACCGGCATCCCACCGTGTCCCGGCAGCCCCCCGGCACGGCCAGGTAAGGGCCTCACCGGCACCGTGACACCGGAGCGGCCGCCAGATCCCGGTGGCACCGGGAAAACATCCCAATGGCACCGGGACAACACCCCAATGGCACAGGGACAACATCCCAGTGGCACCGCTGAGGGATGCCCGGGGTGGGCACTGGGGTATGGAGGGGGCACGGGGGCGTGGAGAGCTTGCTGAGGGCTTTTTGAGGGGCGCGGGGTGTTGGGGACACGGCGACACGGCGACACGGTCCGGCTGGAACAATCCCGGTGCGGAATTCCTGCGCCACCACCGGGCACGGGGATGGGGCAGCGAGGTGGCACCTTGTCCCCAGCGCGGTGACCTTCTGCCGTGCCCGAGGGTTTTGCCGGGAGGGGGGAAATTTTGGGTGACACCCGGCTTGGGGTGGCTGCGGGGG
The DNA here is from genome assembly GCA_035047865.1 of Dendrocincla tyrannina. Taxonomy (NCBI): domain Eukaryota; kingdom Metazoa; phylum Chordata; class Aves; order Passeriformes; family Dendrocolaptidae; genus Dendrocincla; species Dendrocincla tyrannina. The sequence continues at coordinate 3,298,854 of JAWWMP010000060.1, read as the reverse complement.
GCTCAGTGGGGCTGGGGGTGACCCCCCGGCTCTGCGCAGAATAGAGGGGGGGGACACACGTGGCCGTGGGTGGTCGTGGGTGGCAGTGGGTGGCCGAGTGACAGGGACACTCAGGGATGAGCCCGGCGTGGGTGGCCGTGGGCACACGGGCAGGGGGCGGCTGGGTACCTCGGCACGGCTGCCCCCGCACAGAGCCGGGGTGCAGGATGGGGGGCACCCACCCCTCCAGCCCCCTCGGAGCGTCACCCCCGCTTTCCCCGTGCCACGGATGTCACCGCGTGTCCCCCACCCCACACCAGAGCGTCTCCCTGGGGGCGCAGCCAAGGGGAAACTGAGGCACGGGCCAGGGCAAAAGGCGGATCCAGCTTTTCCAGTGCCCGCGTCCAACCCTCCCAGCACTCCCTCGGCTCCCCTTGTTTTTCTTTCCCCACCCCGGGTGTTGAGCAAACCCCGAAACACCCGCTGGCGCCCGGGGGAGCGGCCGGGGCCCCCGCACCCGACCGGGCTTGTTCCCTGCCCGTCCCGCTGCCTGCTCCTGCCTGCGCGCTGCCTATTCCTGGCTGCCGGCCCCTTTTCCACCCCCCCGGTGCCATCTGCTCCACCGCGGGGGGAGCGGCCCCGGCAGCTGCCGACGTGGGCAGCCTGGGGGGGGTTCGGCTTGGCACCCCCCCCTCAAAAAAAACCCCCCGCGCTGTGCCCGCAGGAGCTCAGCCCCTCCGGCCATGGAGCTGCTCTCCACCCCCAAAAACATCGAGATCAACAACATCACCTGCGACTCCTTCCGCATCTCCTGGGCCATGGAGAAGGGGGACCTGGAGAGGGTCACCCACTACTTCATCGACCTCAACAAGAAGGAGAACAAGAATTCCAACAAGTTCAAGCACCGGGTGAGCCCCCCGGGTGGTGGGGGGATGCGGGACTCCCCGTGCGGAGCGAGGAGATGGGGCTGGGAAGGGGGGAACCGGCTTTTAACCCACTCCCACGCTGGTTTGGGTCATTCCCCACACTGGACAGGCTGGTGGAGAGGACTGGGATGGCGATCAGGGGGTGAGGGACCCCTCCAAGCCCCCGCGGGGGAGCAGAGCCACAAACCTCTCCCACTCCCCCTCCCCGTGCTGCGAGTCACTAATTCGGGCCGTTTTTAGCAGCGCCGTTGCCACGGTGATGCTATTTAATGTTTAACATTATTTTTTTCTCTCCTCCCCAATAATAAGGGGTGGGGGGGTGGGGGGTGGGATATTTTTTTTCCCCTCTATCTCCCGACTTCAGCATCCGCCGTTGCCACAGAAACGGCTCTGCACTGCGGAGCTGCTCCGTGGCCTATTGACACCGCGAGATGCCACCGGGAGCGGGGCTCCCAGAGACACCCCCCTCCATGGGGACCCGGTGCCTCTATCGCTGTTTGGGGTCGGGGTTGGGGGGGACAGAGCAGGGGGGAAGCAGGAAACGTGTGACCACGGTGTTTTGGGAGAGTCTCGGTGCCCCGCAGTGGATATTTTGGGAGTTTCAGTACCCCTCGGCGCGGGGCGGGGATGGAGGGCAGGGATTTTGGGGTGGTGGGATGCTGTCCCGCCTGACCCTCAGCCCTTGGCGCAGGATGTGCCCACCAAGCTGGTGGCCAAGGCGGTGCCGCTGCCCATGACGGTGCGGGGGCACTGGTTCCTGAGTCCCCGCACCGAGTACAGCGTGGCCGTGCAAACAGCCGTCAAACAGAGCGACGGAGAGTACCTGGTGTCCGGCTGGAGCGAAACCGTGGAGTTCTGCACCGGGGGTGAGCGGGACAGGGGTGGCCCGGGGCCGGGAGGGAGGATGGGGGCGATCCCAGGAGCCGGGAGGGAGGATGGGGGCGATCCCAGGAGCCGGGAGGGAGGATGGAGGCGATCCCAGGAGCCGGGAGGGTGGAAGCGATCCCGGGAGTCAGGAGGAGAATGGGGGCAGTGCTGGGAGCTGGGAGGACGAGGGGGAGGAAGACAGGGACAATGCCCGGGGCCAGGAGGAGGATGGGGGCCACTCGGGAGCCAGGAGGATGGAAGGAGGACGGGGGCGATCCCAGGAGCCAGAAGAAGAACGGGGGCAAAACTAGGAGCCAGGAGCCAGGAGAGAGAACAGGGGAGGCTGGGAATCGGGTAGATGGGGAGGACGGTGGTGATGCTGGGAGATGGGAGCTGGTAGGAGGATGGGGGCAGTGCTGGGAGCCAGAAACCAGGAGGGAGGAAGGGGACAATGCTGGCAGCTGGGAGGGAGGTCGGGATCGAAGCCTGGAGTTGGAAGCCAGGACAGAGAGGATGGGGGCAATCCCAGGAACTGGGAGTTGGAAGCAGGATGCGGTTAATGCTGGGAGTCAGGAGCTGAGAAGGAGGACGGGTGCAATGCCTGGCGCTGGGAGGGAGGACAGGGATGATTCTGGGAGCTTGGAGGAGAATGGGGTCAATACCGAGAGCCGGGAGCTGGGAAGAGGACGGTGGTGATGCTGCAGCTGGGAGCCACGACGGAGGATGGGGACAGTGCCAGGAGGACGGGGGAAATGCTGGGAGCCAGGAGGAGGACAGGGGCAATGCTGGGAGCCCGGAGGAGGACAGGGGCAATGCTGGGAGCCCGAAGGAGGACGGGGGCGATGCCGAGAGCTGGCACAAGCCGGGCCGGTTGGAGCGGCAGCTGATGAGTGGGAGGCAGGAGGTGCGGGGAGCTGCGGGCAGGGAAGGGCTGCCGGAGGGGGACGGAGACGCCCTGATGTCCCCGTCCCTGCCCCCAGACTACGCCAAGGAGCACCTGGCCCAGCTGCAGGAGAAAGCGGAGCTGATCGCCGGCCGCATGCTGCGCTTCTCCGTCTTCTACCGCAACCAGCACAAGGAGTATTTCCAGCACGTCAGGTACCCCCAGCCCCATTCCCCACGCCCCCCACCCCGCTCCCAGGGCACACCCCCTGACCCTGCCTGTGCCTGTCTGTGTGCCCTTCCTCCTCCTCGCGGCAGGATGCACTGCGGGAACGTGATGAAGCCGTCGCTGAAGGACAACAGCGGGAGCCACGGCTCCCCCACCAGCGGGATGCTGCACGGGATCTTCTTCAGCTGCAACACCGAGTTCAACACCGGGCAGCCCCCCCAGGACTCGCCCTACGGCCGGTACCGCTTCCAAATCCCGGCTCAGCGCCTCTTCAACCCCAACACCAACCTCTACTTCGCGGACTTCTACTGCATGTACACCGCCTACCACTACGTCGTGCTGGTCCTGGCGCCCAAGGGCTCCTCCGGGGATCTCTTCTGCCGGGAGCGCCTCCCCCAGCTGGACATTTCCTCCAACAAGTTCCTGACGTGCTCCGTGGAGGAGGGCGAGCTGGTGTACCGCCATGCCCAGGACAGCATCCTGGAGGTCATATACACGGAGCCCGTGGACCTCGGCCTCGGCGTGCTGGGGGAGATCAGCGGCCATCAGCTCATGAGCCTCTCCACGGCCAACGCCAAAAAGGACCCCAGCTGCAAGACGTGCAACATCAGCGTGGGGCGTTAAGGGGGGCAGGAGGCGGGCAGGGCCGGGCAGGGGGTCGGGCGCCCTCCCCGGGGGCTTCTCCCACGGACACTGGTGGGCAGAGGATGCGGGTGGGCGCGGGGGAGCAGGATGGGACCCCTCCGAGGAAGGAGCCGGCGGGATGCTCGCCCAGCAGGGAGGTGGAGCCCGCGCTGCTCTGCGCCCCGAGGGAGAAAGCCTTCGTCTCCTGGACTGGCCGACCAGCATCATCCTCGCTGGCGTGAGCCCCGCGCTCTGCCCTTCTCCACGCAGCCGCTGCGGGACCCCCTTCCCCTCCGGTGTTCCCTGCATCCCCCCCCACCCCGAGGCCAGGTTTGTGCAGCTCCCCGGGAGCCCCGGTCCTGCCAACCGGGACTGGGGCTCCCTGGGCACCCCAGGGGGTTCAGTGGAGAGGCTGGAAGCACCCCTCGGTTTTGGACTGCTCCCGGGGACAGCGGGGTGCTCAGACAGGGACCCCCGGGGGCTCCCGGGGGCTGCAGTGCTGTGGGGGACCCCTTGTTCTGTCCCTCTCTGCTCTGCCACCCTGTTGCTACCCAGCCCCCCGGCCCCGCGGCCCCGGAGGAGCTGGGGAATAGGGGAGCGGAGCTGAGCCCCCCACCCCGTGCCCCGCAAAACCCGCCGCCCCCCGCATGAGCCGTCGGCAGCATGGCGCTTGCGTGCGGCCCCCCCGGGGCGCCCACCCCTCCTTTCTCTGTGTACCCCGTGCACGCTGTGGAACAACAACTCCCCCGTCCCCCCGAGCATCCCTGTGCTGTGCTGGAGGTGTTTCAATAAACTCTGTGCGGTCGCCACCGGCCGTGTCACGAGCCTCTGTCCCCCGCCGGGACCACGGGAAGTGACTCCAGACCCACCCCCAAATCCGGCTAGGGGAAAGGAGGGATGGGACTGGGAGGGGACAGGGTGGCACATCCCACGGAGGGATGCTGCGGCGGCCACGGGCACCCTCCTGCCCTGGCCAGCTCACAGGACCACAGGGAAATTTCAGGTTGGAAGTGCCCTTTGAAGGTCATCCAGTCCAAGACCCCCTGCCCAGGCTGTGTCACCCGGAGCAGGTGACACAGGGAATGTGTCCAGGTGGGTTTGGAATGTCTCCAGTGAGGGAGACTCCGTGCCCTCCCTGGGCAGCTGTTCCAGGGCTCTGCCACCTTCGTGGAAAGTTCCTCCTCGTGTTGAGGTGGGATTTGTGGTTTAGTTTATGGCCTTATCCTGTCGCTGGGCACCACTGGAGAGCGTCTGGCACCATCCTCTGACACACTTTGGAGATACCTGTGGTTAAGTTTACGACCATCACTCCTTATCCTGTCGCTAAAAAGCTGAAAATCTCCCCGAATTCGGCGCTCACTTTGCATCATCGAGACTGAGAACCCCTCTGGATGCAAAGCCCCGGTGCCCATCACCGTGCTGCCTGGGCACAGCCACTCCAGGGCATCCCAGCCCCATCCTGACACCCTCTCAAACACACACACACTGCGCCAGCAGCAGGCATGGGATGCAGGAGAGACACGAGGGAGCACGCGGTGGGCGCGGGGGCCCTGTCACAGCCCACCTGCCATCTGCCACCGGCACAGGGACACGCCGGAGCACGCGGTGGGCACGGCATGCGGTGGGCACAGCACGTGGCACCCACCCACCCACGCCGGGGTGCTGCTGGGGGGAGGTCTTCAGGCTGAGATACGGTGCAAAATAAAGGTGAGGGGGGAGCACCCGCCTGCAGAGTCCTGGGGGAGCGGTGGGTTCTGACACACCCCAGCACCCATCAGGGCACCCAACACCTCTGGGAGATGGTCTGGCTACTCCTTCGGAGTTGCTGGCTCGGCTCTCTCAGAGCTCTGAGCATGGGGGTCCACCCCGAGAATGGGGGTCTGACCCAAAAAGGGGGTCCACGCAAAGTGCTGGGTGCTCTCCTCCCCCATTCCAGCCCCTTTTTGGATGCCGTTTTCCTGGGGTGGAAGCAAAGAGGCCGGGCCCGCCCCGCTCCAAGTACAAGGGTATTTATTTCATGGGTACAAGAGAGAGACAGCACCTTGTGTGTGTTTTGGGCTCTTCCCGGTTACTGGTTTGTACATTCAGAGCATCGGCCGGGGCAGGGAAGGGCAGCGGGTCCCGCTCAGCCCCCCCCCCCCAGGGTGGGCGGCTGCCGGCGGGGACCCCCCCTGTGCCCCCCGTGCCATGGGTGCCCGAGCCCCAGGGCCCCGTGCGAGCGTGTCTTGAGTGCTGAGGTTGGCTGTGTGCTCCTCCTCCGTGCAGTCTGTGCGGGGCAGCAGCGCTCCCCGCCTTCCTCCCTGCCCTCCTCCTCCTCCTCCTCCCCTGCCCGCGGGGGGGGCCGGGACCCCCGGCCCTCATTTCCTCGTGTGCAGCGTGTCCTGGAACTTGGTGCTGGTGTAGCGAAGGTGGAAACCCTTCTTGTTGATGGTGTCGTCCGAGTGGAAGCGGATCATCACGGAGTCTCCGGCCGAGTAGACCTCCTCGGGGGGCTGCGGGGGCGAGGGAGGGGGTGCTCAGATCCACGAGCGTTCCCAGGATGCGTGTGCGTGGTGGGAGGGTGGGGGATTTGCCATGGGGAGGGTGAAAAATCATCGCAGCACCCCAAATTCCCACGGGGATTTCTCCGCGCTGCTCTGGCTCGGCTTCATCCAGCACTCTGCGCCCTCCCACCTCTCTCCCCACCCCACCCCACCCTCTATCCCCCTCCTCCCCAGCTCACCCCGGACCCGCAGAAGCGGCCGAGGCGCGGGGCCGTCCCGTCGTAGCCGTCAAAGAGCTCCATGTAGTCGTATCCACAGTCGGCTTCCTCCTCGATCTCAAAGGTCTGGAAGACGAGCTCCACGCCGAACCCCTCCTCTGCCATGATCACCCACTCGCAGTCCGAGCCCCCCGGGTAGTTGTTATCCCCAAATTGTGCGTGAGAATACAAGTCCTTGGTCTTCACCTCGGCGCGGACCTGGCCCCCGCACACTGTGGGACAAGCCGGGCTTTAGGGGCATCCACGCCCTGCCCACACCCCATAACCACATTCCCCAGCCCCACGGCGGTACCTGTGGTGTGGGTGGCCTCGAACCCCTTCTTCTGGACGGAGTTATCAGAGACAAACTTGAGGAACATCCTGTTGCCCGAGGAGATGATGGGGTCGGGCTCCTTGGCCCCGCAGAAGCGGCCGAGCACGGGGGCCTTGGCGTCCCTCCCATCGTAGATCTCCAGGTGGTCATAAGCACATTCCTGCTGCGCCTCCACGTCCAGCTCCGAGAAAGTCTGAGGAGGTGATGGATGAGACGCCAGGGCTGGTTGCAGGGGGTCCCAACACTTCCCACCCTGCAATCCCTACCAGCTTGATGCGGTGGCCCGGGGTGGTGCTGATGGCCCAGGTGCACTCCTTCTTACTGGGATATTTATCGGGCCAGTTGGGGCTGGTGATGGTCCCGGAGATGGATGTCACCTTGTGGTCACAGCCAGCTGCCAGGACAACGCAAGGGGTCAAGGATACGTGGATTGGGGTGTCCCACGGGGATGGGGTGTGGAATGGACCCACCTTCCTTGCAGTCGTGCTTGTTGTCGTGCAGCACGAACCCGCTGCGGCACTGGCACTCGTAGCTGCCGAAGGAGTTGAGGCACTCGTGCTGGCAGCCCCCGTTGTTCTTGGAGCACTCATCCTTGTCTGGGAGAGAGCAGAGGGGTCGCTGAGAAACCTGGAATGGGGTATTCCATCCCAGCACAGCGCCCCGGCCCCCAGCCCCACGCCCTCCGCGGAGCACCCAGCCAAGCAAGCGCCCAGGGCCAGCAGCAAGCAGAGCTCCAGCATCCCGTTTCCAAATCCAGCCCCCTCGGGGGGGACGGGATGGGTCCTCCTCTCCCGTGGGCTCACCCATGGGTGCCACCATTACCTGCTGCCGGGACGGACCAGGGGGAGGCAGAAAAACACACAGTGACAACCAAAGATGCACAAGAAAAGACCAGGACGCGGGAGGTCCCTCTTTACTCATCGATAGGAAAATGTCACAGACACGGTAAAAACTGGGGGGAGTAGGGGGAAAAAAAACCAAGGTCAGCTGGTCAATGAGAAAAACAAGGGGTTGGGGTGTTCAGAACAAAAAAAAATTTTAAAAAAAATTAAAAATAAGGTCAACAACCAGTTCTGTCAAGCAAAAGGCTGCCGGGGGGCCGGCGGCGCGGCTCGGCTCGGTCCCACCGTGCTCCCGCACGGCTCCGGGGCCGCGGTGTTCCTGAGAAAGATGGAGAGGATGGAGCGGCTCAGGAGGGGCCCCGCAGCCGCTTCTGCAGGCGGAACTTCAGGCCGGGCGGGCGGGATTTCGGGGGCTGCAGCTGCTGCTTCTTCTCTGCAAAGAGAGAGGGAGAGAAGGGGGGGAGCGATGGGGGCGCGGGGGGCGGCGGGGGCGGGGGGGGCATGCGGAGCGGCAGCCGGGGAAGCAGCAGCGAGGGGGACCCCCGGGAGCCCCCCTGCAGCTGGGGCGAGCGGCTCTGCGGGGAGGAAGAGAAGGAGGAAGAGGAGGCGCGAGGCTGGCTCCGGGAGGATGAGGATGGGCTTTGGGTGGGTTCCTGGGGGTGTCCAGTCAGCGGAGAGGTTCGGGATCACCCCGAGCTGTCCGTACTTACCTCCCATCCCACCACCTTCCCGAGGACCCTATTACCGATGTCTCAGCTCCCTCCCCGATGCCCCCACGGGATGCTCCACGTGCCAATTTTCCCCCTCGCTCCCCCTCCCCGTGGGGTGGTGGTTTGAGGAGTGGGCAGAGGCTGAGGCGGGGGGGGACCAGCAGCAAGCGGCACCAGCCACCCCAGCATCCCGGAGAGGAGCATCCCTCCTGGAGCCAGCAGCGAGGGGGGCCCTGCCCCAGCGCCCCCAGCCCCGCGGCCGCCTCTCCACCGGAGGCCGTAACCTGCCGTCTCCTACGTCTGAGGGAGGAAGCGAGGCGGGAAGGCCCGTTTGGGGATGGGAAGGGGCTTCTGGGCTCAGAGCACCTCCAGCACCGGGGGAGGGAGGGAGCCTGGCATGGGCGAGACAAGAGCAGGAGAGAGTTGGCAGCGGAAAGAAGCCCACCGGGTCGGTGTCTTTAGCAATCCTTTATTCCAACCAGCTTGCTCGCCGCCACCCGGCATCGCCGTGCGCTCACCGTTCGCCCCCGCCAGCATCCCACGGGCTCCGGGCTGCTCCCGCAGCCCCCGCCGGCGCCTCTCCCCCCGCTGCGGAGACCCCCCTGCGCCGGGGCTCGGCCGAGAGCCGGGGGGCACCTACCTGGATGCCGACACCGTGGCGGATTCCCGGGCGGACACATCCTTACGCGAGAGCCGACGGAGCCAGCTCCTGCCTCCCGGTGCCCCGGCCCGCCGGGAGGAGGAAGAGGAGGAAGAAGAAGAAGGGGTCGTGTCTTCACCGGGGGAAAACAGGCGCCCAGACGGCCAGGCTGCCCTTGGCACCGAAGGACGGGGCTCGTCCAGAGCGCAGGGACCGTCCGCGGCTAAAAAGGGGCCGCACGGGAGATGTTTTGCCCAGGGGTGGCCAGGAGCGGCCCCGGGGGGACGGGAGGAGGGACCCCGCAGTGGCCGAGTCCTCCAGGGTGGTCCTGTTGTCGGGAAAGCCCGAGACCTGGGTGTGGAAAAGTGGAGGAGAGGGTTTGGTGGGCTGGGATCGGGGGGCAGCCCCCACAGGATCACCGCACATCCCAGTGGGATGAGGAGAAGGAGAGAAAAGGGGAGAGGGGACACTCACCCGGCTGCCCCGTGGTCCCGCTCGGCCGCCGGGCTTTCCCAAGGAATCACTTTGTGGAGGGTGCCGGCTCCTGACGGCTGGGCACCCTGGGCCGCACTACTTGCCTTGGTTTTAATTAAACAAATAAAGCAAAGACACTCGACCCCCGGCCCGACGGTCTCTGCCGCTCCGGGGAACCCCGAGGGCTCCGGGGGATGTCAGTTCTGCTGCTCCCGCAGCCACGGGGCTTCGCTGCCCCTCAAAAACGGGGCCAAAACACAGCAGGAAGGGTCCGGGGGATGCTGCCGGTCGCTCACAGCGGGATGATGTCCAGGGCACTGTGCCACACCGAGGGCACCCTCTCTTGCGCGAGGGTCCCGTGGCAGCCCCCAGCCTGGAGTCCAGCCCCGGTAATTCTTGGCTGCATCCAGCGTTTCACTCTGTATCCCCATCCCTGCCCACCAAAACCCGCCCAAAGGTGACACCAACTCCTAGAGGGATGGCCCGGGAGAGGAGAGCGGACCGTGGAGCAGACAGGGATAGGCAGATCATGATTTTTGGGAAGGGGGGATCGCTCCGGAGAGCCGAGACCCGGCTGGATGCTGATGCCGGGATGCGGAGCGCCCTGGGGAGCGGAGGAAGCCGGAGCCGTGCAGCGTAGCGGGAAGCAGCAGCGCAGCAGAGCAGGGTGTCACCTTCCCCCCACCCCGGCGAGGCCACCCGAGGGGTGCAGCACCCAGGGCCGAGCACATCCCTGTCCCCAGTTGGACCCCAGCACCCCCTGGAAATACAGGGACCTCCCAAGAGCACCCCTGAAGCTGAAGTGGGACCCAATTATCCCTCAAAAAGAGGGGAAAACCTCCCAAAATGTGCTGCTGGAAGCCGGGGGGGCTCAGACCCCATAGGGGTCACCCCACCATCGGGCTGGGACCGGGGGGCTGCACCCCCAGCGTGGGCGAGTGGAGCATTAGCAGCAGTTTGGGGGCGCGGCGGGGGGTCGGCGGGGTGAGGGAGGGCAGGGGATGCCCGTGGCGGGGCCGGACGGCTCTACCTGAGAAGAAATGGGCTTTGAAGCCCTTTTTGGAGACGGTGTTGTCGGACTTGAACTCGATCCTCATGTTGTTGTACTGGGAGGTGATGACGTCGGGCTTCTCGGCGCCGCAGAACTTGCCGTGCAGTTTGGAGTCGGCCGTCAGCCCGCTGCGCACCTCCACGAAGTCGTATTTGCACACCTGGGGGGCACAAACCTGTGTCTGCACACCTGAGGGGCGGGGGGGTCACACAGGTAGGGGACACGGCGCTGGGGACACGGCGGTGCCACCCCCGGCAGCATCAGGGGCTGCTCGCCCCGACTCACGTCGTTGCCCTCCGTCTCGAAGAAGTCGAACTGGAGGGAGATGCGGTACTGGGTGGGGGCCACCAGCTGCCAGATGCAGTTCTTGTTGGGGGGGTATTCCTTGGGCCACCCAGGGCTGGTGATGGAGCCGTTGAGCTTGGTGAGGAAACCTCCGCAGGCGGCTGCAGGGCGGGAGACACCCGGTGCCTGTCACCACCCCGGGCTCCACGGGATTGGGGACACCGCAAGGGGCATCGGGAGGGGGTGTCAGGGGGTGGTTGTGGGGGAGCTCACCCTCGCAGCGCCGCTTGTCAGATGCCAGCTCGTAGCCAGGGTCACAGGCACACTTGTAGCTGCCCAGGGTGTTGACACAGCGCTGCTCGCAGCCGCCGTTGTTGGGCCGGGAACACTCGTCCATCTCTGGGCAGGGCGGGGGGGATGAGTGGGCAAGGGGGATGCGACCCCCCGCCTCCAGCACCCCCTCGGAGCATCCCTCCCACCTTTGAAGAAGTTGACGGCGAAACCCGCCTTGTTGATGGAGCCGTCGGAGACGAACTTCATCCAGAGCTTGTTGGAGGTGCTCTTGATGTCGTCGGGCTTGTCGTAGCCGCAGTAGCGGCCGATGAGGCTGCTCGACTCACTGCTGCCATCCCGGATCTCCAGGTAGTCGTAGGCACAGCTGTCGTGTCGCTCGATCTGGTGGAGAGGGAATTAGAAGGGGGATTGTCTCGGTCCCAGCACCCCCAAACCCTCCCTGCCCCTTTCCTGCCTCCCGCACGCCAAGGGAAGGTGCTGCGTGGGGGAAACTGAGGCTCGGAGGCAGCACAGGGGATGTGGAGCCAGGAAGGGCAGCCCCGAGCCTGTCCTGGGGAGAACTCCACTGTCCAGTCCTGGCGCGGGTGGTGCTGACCCACCTCGAAGGACTGGAAGGTCAATCCCACGTGGAATCCCTCGGAGACGGTGATTTTCCAGACGCACACCTTGCTGGGCCGATAGTCATCGGGGTAGTTGGGGGACTGGATGTGCCCGTTGTCCTTCTTCACGTCCCCCCCACAGATGGCTGGAAGGGAGGAGCAGCAGCCTGAGCCCCCCCAGCCCCCTCCTCTGACCCCCTGGCCCCCCCTGCTCCCCCCTACCTTCGTAGACGGCGAAGAATCCTTTGCCCACCCAGTTGCTGCTGCTCCGAAACTCGACCCAGAGGCGGCTGTCGGTGGAGATGATGGGCTCGGGCAGCTTGTTCCCGCAGAACCTGCCTGGGGAGGAAGGCGTGCTGGGCTGCTGCCGGCCAGGAGCCCTCCTCTTCCTCGCCACCACCTCCTCTTCCTCACCACCACCTCCTCTTCACCACTTCCTCTTCCTCATCACCACTTCCTCTTCCTCACCACCACCTCCTCTTCACCACCACCACCTCCTCTTCCTCACCACCTCCTCTTCCTTACCACCTCCTTTTCCTCATCCCCACCTCCTCTTCCTCGCCACCACCTCCTCTTCCCCACCACCTCCTCCTCTTCCTCACTGCCACCTCCTCTTCCTCACCACCTCCTCTTCCTCATCACTACCTCCTCTTCCTCGCCACCACTTCCTCTTCACCACCACCTCCTCTTCCCCACCACCACCTCCTCTTTGTCACCACCTCCTCTTCCTCATCACCACCTCCTCTTCCTCACTGCCACCTCCTCTTCCTCCCAACCACCCTCTCCTTTTGCCCCCCTGCCCCTTTCCAGCCTAAAGCCAAATTGCTGCTTCTCCCGCTGCTCCCCTCCAGCTTTTCTGGCTGTTTCACTTAAACTGGTTATTCCAGGCTGAGCTGGATTTGGGGAACATCCAGTTCACAGGGATGGGACCGGAACCCTGGAGTCTCCCTGGGGAACATCATGGGGATGGGACTGTGGTGTTGGCATCTCTTGGGAACACGATGGGAATGGGACAGGAATATTGGCATCTCTTAGGGAACACCCAGCTCATGGGGATGGCACTGGGATCCTGGAATCTCCCTGCGGAGCATCCAGCTCATGGGGATGGCACTGGGATCC
>JAWWMP010000060.1:3272889-3286159 GCA_035047865.1 Dendrocincla tyrannina | reverse complement strand
ATGGCACTGGGATCCTGGAATCTCCCTGCGGAGCATCCAGCTCATGGGGATGGCACTGGGATCCTGGAATCTCCCTGGGGAACACCCAGCTCATGGGGATGGCACTGGGATCCTGGAATCTCCCTGGGGACGGCTGTGCCAGCCAGCTGGATCATCCAGACTGGTTTCACTGGTGTGGAGCCAAACTGGGAGCTCCGTTCACCCCAGTAACCACTCTGGGTGTTAGTTCCCTGCACCCCAGGACTTTGGACCATCAGGCAGGCAGGGATAGAGGCCGAGGGGAGCCCCTGGTCCCACTGCTGGAGCGTTCCCGGTGGGCAGGAGGAGCGGGCAGGAGGCCCCGGGTTGTTACCTCGCAGCGTGGCCTTTCTCCAGAACCCGTCTCTCACCTCCACGTAGTCGTACCAGCACAGCCGGCTTCGGTACAGGTCCAGGGTGGTGAAATTCAGGATGATCTGAGGATGGGAAGGAGCGGGAAGAGATGAGCACCCACCTCACCCCGCCTGCTGGGAGCCAGGTGGCACCCGGACCCGCTCTGCCTGGAGCATCCCGGCCCGCAGAGGGATGCTGGGCTTAGGAACACCCCAGAAAAAGGCTGGGAGATGTGCGGAGGAGGGAGAGGAGGGCTGGGAGGAGGTGGGAGCCGGTACCTTCTCTCCCGGAGTGACGGAGATCCTCCAGACGCAGTGCATGTGGGCAGAGTATCCATTGGGAAATTCCGGCGAGGAGAAGTTGCCCTGGCTATCCTGGAGTGTCTCCCCACAGGCTACGAAGGGGGAAAAGTGGAAGTCAGACCTCCTGGGAGCATCCCCGAGTTCAGACCCACTGCCACCCACAGCCCTCCGTGCCCTTTTCCCTTTCAAACTCCCAGCCCTGAGGACACAAAAAAAACCCCGCTGGAGCATCCCAAAAACCTCCCGGGTTCCTGGCACCCCTCCAACCCCTCCGGCCACGGGGCAGGAGCCACCCCAGCCCCTGCCGTGTCCCGCCACGCCGTCGGGGCCAGGCTGCACGCCCGGGCTCCGGGCAGGTTTCCGCAGCCGCGGCTGGATCCGGCCCAGCGCTGCCATCTGGAAGCCACATGATGCCGTGGAAGCGGCACACGGAGATTTGCAGGGGCCAAGGCAGCCCCCCCAACCCTCTCCCGCTCGGGGGGGGCCACGAGCTGAAAGGTGAAACGGTGTAAAAAGGGGCCGTCTGAAAACCTGGGCTCGCTGCCTTTTTTCCCCCCTCCTTGCTTTACAGTGGAAACAAAGGGATCCAGAGAGGCTTTTTTGGGGAGGTTTTCTTCTTTTTTTTTTTTTTCCTCCTTTCCTTGCTCCAAACTAATCACTTTTCCTGCTCCCCCGCAGCCCCCGAGGGCGGCGCGGCCGTGGGGCCCCTCACAAAGGCGTCCCTCTTCCACAGGCTGCTAATTAGTTGCTGGAATTAAAAGCGGGAGCGTGCGGGAGCCAAACTCCTTGCAGATGTTGCCAACACAGTCCCAGAGCACGTGCCCGCTGCTGGGGGACTCGTGCCAGCCCCCTCCCCGTGCCTGGGGCAATGCCACCTCTCGTGGTCGCATCCCTGGTGCCCTTCGAGGTGCCAAGCTGCGCCCCAGTGCCATGATGGGGGGCCATTGAGGGCCCATTGGGACCAGGCTGTCCCATCCCACCAGGATAAAACCCTGTGCAACGCCCGGCTGTGCCTCATCCAGACCCTTCCTGGTACTGGGGTGGGAGGGGGGATGCTCTTGGAGGAGGGTCTTTGAGGAGGGTTTGCACTCAGAGGGTGCTGCGTGGTCAGGGGGTGCTCTCAGGGGGTGCTCTGCTCTTTGAGGATGCTCTTAGGGGGATTTTTTGGGGGGATGCTCTTGGAGGATACTCTGCGGGGATGCTCTTCTCTTGGAGGATGCTCTTCAGGGGATAGTCTTTGGAGGATTTTTTGGGGGATTGCTCTTTGGAGGAATTTTTGGGGAAGGTTCTCTCTGGGGGATGATCTTGGAAAGTTCTCTGTGGGGATGCTCTTCTCTTGAAGGATGCTCTTCTGAGGATGCTCTTTGGGGGGATGTTCCTGAGGGAGAAGCTTTTTCAAGGATTTTTTGGGGGGGATGCTCTCGGGGATGTTCTTGGAGGATTGTCTTTTGGGGGATACCCTTTGGGGGATTTTGTTAAGGGAGTACTCTGAGGGGGAATGCTCTTTGGGGGATGATTTTGGAGGATGCTCTTTTGAGGGATGCTCTTGGAGGACGGTCGAGAGAGGATTTTTTGGAGGGATGCTCTTTGGGGGATTCTCTTGGAGGATGCTCGGGGGACTGGATGCTCTTTTGAGGATTTTTTTGGGGGATATTCATGAATGCTGCTCTTTGGAGGATTTTTGAGGGGGGAATGCTCTGGGGGATGCTCTTTTCTTGGAGAAGCAGGAGGACAGGGCAGCTGAGGACGCCTCTGCTCTCAGGGGCTAAGCCCCCGGTTTCACCGAGCTCTTGCCTCCAACTTCTGCTCTCAAACCCTCTAAAAAGTGCCGTAAATAGCAAGAGGCACCTTGTATGCTCCTCACAGGGCAGAGAGGACCCCAGAAAGCGACTTATCCACTCTAAACAGAGAAACCCATCCAGGCTGACGCCACCTTTGCCAAGTTTTGGGGTGAAACAGAGCGGTTTCCTGGGAGATACAACTCCAGGCGTGCTACTCTTGGCAGTGACAGGGCAGGGGACACTCACCTGGGCAGGGGACACTCACCTGGGCAGCGGTAGAGCTTGCGGGCCTGGGCGATGTCCCCCTTGCTGAGCCGTGTCCTCTGCCCGATGGCCGGTCGGACCCCGTTCACGTCGTATTTGGGCAGGATGGTGTCCAGGAAGATGCCCCTGGGACAGCAGGAGGGTGAGCCGGGTGGGAATCACCGGCCCTGCGGCCACTCTCCGGGGGTAAGGATGCTAAAAACAGCCCGGATAATTAAAAACGGCCCAGCTAATTAAAGCCTAGGGGCCGGTGAGTCAGCGGGGACGTGTCCCCAGCGGAGGTGACCGCGGGGACAGCAATTCCCTGCCCTGGAATGGGGCACTGTGGGGCTTCATCCCATGATGAGAGCCTTGCTCTGAGGGAATTAACCCTGTAAGGAGCTGGTAACCATCCCCTGCGGCTGGGGACACTGTGACACTGACCCCAGGACACAAGGGGACGCAAAGCCACCTCGGGCAGGTACCTGGAGAAGGTGTTCCTGGCGTAGTGCATGATGCTGTCGAAGTCATACGTCTCCCCCAGAGACTCCACCTCCTCCGGCTCCATCTTCAGGAAATTGTATTCCTGCCCTGGGGGGACAGGCAGGGGCGACCCCAACGTTGTCAGCGCCCCGTGGGAGGGATGATGATGATGAGGAGGAGGAGGAGGAGGAGGAGGAGGAGGGGGGAGGCTCATGCCTACCCGGCTGGATGTTCTCCCGGATGATAGAGACGTGATCATCCCTGTCAGGGCGCGTGTGCTCGTGCCAGAACCCGATGACGTGGCCCAGTTCGTGCACCACGATGCCGAATTTGTCGCAGTTTTTGCCGATGGAGATGGCCTGGGGTCCCCCTCCTCGGCGGCCCACGTAGGAACAGCACCTGGGGGCGGGGGGGACCAGGTAAGTCCTGGCCCTCCGGGGGGACCACCCTGGTGGTGTGGGCATGCCACCCAGGGGCATCGGGGAGGGGGTCCCGCATGGTGTGGAGCATCTGGGGATCATCCCTGCTGCTGGAACTTCAGCCATCCTGTCCAGATGAGGAGCTTGAGCTGCGCCTCCAGCCTCAGCTCTGCCTGGAGACCGGGAGAGCTCAGCTCCTGCCACTGGGCTGCCTGGCATGGGGTGGCACAGCATGGCACGGCACGGCTGCAGCAGCCCCAAATCCCTGCTCGGTGGATGGACCCTTTTCCGTGCGCTGCAGCTGAGCTGGTCCAGCCCTGTGTTCTGGACCCGGGCTCAGGGTTTGCACCCACGCAGGGGCTCCCATTCCAGGGGAAATCCTTCTCCCAACCACCATCTGCTTGGCTGGGGCTGTGCCCTGACGCGTGAAGACGCTGAGCTCGTCCAAACCCCTGTTTCCTTTGGCCTCAACCCCACTGCAAGCCCGGGCTGGTGCCTCGCCACCAACCTCAACCCCCGGCGGCGGCTGCGGCAGCTCCGACACCTCCTGCCCTCCACCAGCCAGACCCCACGATAAAACCGAGCCCCAAACCCACAGGGCAGGTGGTCCTGGAGCACCCCCAGGGCCCCCTGGGACATACCCACAGGGTCTGTAGGTGAACACGATGTAACTGTCCTCATCGTTTCGCTCCAGGAAGGTGACACAGGTGTGCTTCTCCCAGTGCCGCATCGCCTGCCGGAATATGGCTCGCTGGCTGCCTGCGGAGGGGCGGCGGGGGCCGTCAGCCCGGTGGGGAGGCAAGGAGGGGGAACCGAGGCACGGCGGGGGTCGGAGCACCCCCCCAGCCAGCACTCACCGCTGAAATTGCCGCTGATGACATAGGGGATGACCCCGTCTGGCCACACTCGCTCCGGCCGGGATGTGGCAGCCCGGCGGCTCCGTGCCCGCTGCCGGCCCCGGCTGTGCCGCGGGTGGCTCTGCCGGGGGCTCGTGGTGTTGTTGCCTGTGGGGAAGGAGGTGGGGGTGAGAGCTGGCAGCCCCCCTGCCCGGGGTGGAGGCGGATGGGGGTGTTTTGGGGGTGCGGCGGTACCTGAGGAGTTGGTGGGCAGGCGGGTGACGGTGTGACGGGCCAGGTCCACCACCCGGTCCACCTGGAAGAGCCGCAGGTCCTCCTCGTCCAGGGCGATGTCGCCCAGGAAGGCGGCTGGGATGGGGTAGAGGAGGCATGAATCCCCCCATATCTATGCCATGAAGCCCCCCTTGGGTGCCCCTCCCCAGCCCCCCCGCACCTGGCAAGCAATGAAGAGAAAGGCAAGCCCTTCCTCCCCCTCCTCCTCCTCCTCCTCCCTCTCGCTTTCAACGGAGCGTGGTGCTGGCCGGGCTCCCCCCTGTCCCCAGCAGCTGGAGCCAGCCCTGCACTCACATCTGGATCGCATAAAGCCCATCCATCACTTTTTAGTGTTTCTATTATTGTTTGTGTTGCAGAATTGCCTTTTTTTTTTCCTTTTTCCCCTACTTTGCTGAGTTTAGGACCCCCTTCCTGCCCGGCTCCCGCTTCCCAAGCCTGGTGCGAGCTCCGACAGCCCCGGGATGCTCCAACGACCTCTGAGTCATCTGCCAGAGCGGAGCGAAGCCATATGGCCCGGGAAGCTCCTGCTGCGCCCAGCGCCCGCAGGAATGGAGCAGGAACGGAGCAGGAATGAGGCAGGAACGGAGCAGGAACGGAGCCGGCCGCCTGCCGGGGCTGGGAGCCCCGTTCCTGCACCGGGATGGCCCAGATGCTTCAGCATCACAGGGCTGGAGGACACAACCCTGCACAGCCCTTCCTCCTCCTCTTCCTCCTGCCCCCCTCCGTGACTCAAAGCCGCGGGACGAGCGAGTCTCCCGGAGTCGGGGCTTGGCCGGCCCTGATCCCTTGGGATGCGGCTCCTGCGGAAACGCCGTGGCCGGAGCGAGAGAGCTGGCAGAGGTCACGCCGAGGCTCCGGCGGTGGCCGCAGTGGGGTGGAGTGGGGTTCCTCAGCGGTTTTTGGGGTACCCGGGGTGAGCGGAGGGTCCCGGGCACCCCGTGCCCTCGGCACCCCCCGGGGAAGGGCGGTGATGGGGAGGGGTGTGGTTGGAGCAGCTCAGGGGATGAGGGCGAGCGTTGCCAAGGTCGCGCTCCAAGCAATTAGCAAATGGATCCCAAAAGAGCCACTAATTATGAAGACAAGGCGGGACAATTAGGATAACCCTCAGAGGTCCAAAAATCCGGCACGGGGTGAGAGAAGCAGCCATGGGATCAGAGGAACAGGCTGGATCCCATCCCTTCGCACGGCACAGAGCCCAGACCCCACTCCGCTGAGAGAGCCACGTTTTGGGTCTGTCCCCAGCATTGATCCGGGGGGTGAATCCCATCGGAGAAATCTCTCTCCCCGAGGTGGAGAGCAGACCTGCGGCAGAGCCGAGGGAAGAGCAAACAAGCCGGGGCCGGCACCTCCCCTGGCAGCGACCTGCGGCTGGCAAGGCCAGGCTGCAATTTGAGGGCAGAGCAGAGGCAGGAGCCGGCCCCGGCCTCCCCACACCCTCCCCGGGACCGGGAGAGACGTGTCCGAACGGGCAGCGCGGGGGAGGACCAGGGCCGGGGAGAAGGACGAGCATCCCGTGCCAAGAGCTGCGTGGAAAGACAAGGGAAAGTAAGCTCGCTTACAGCCGAGCAAGCGCCGGCAGAGCCAAGTGATATAGAAACCATATGTGAGGGATTTGGGATACGTGAGAGAGCCGGGCAGGCCAGCCCGGGGACGTGGGGTTGGTTTTGCTGGTGGCGCGAGGCAGTTTGACTACCCAAAAAAACCCCCAGCCCGAGGGGGAAGGTGTTTTGCCGCTCCCGGAGGGGCCAGAGGAGCCGTGGGGGGACAGGGAGAGGATGCCCCGGCAGCGATCCCTGTACGGACACGTCAGGGACAAGCCCAGAGTGTGGGATTGAGAAACTTCCAGGCTGGTTTGGGCTCTGGTCACGTCCTCCTCCCACTCACTCGCTGTGCACCCACGGCATGAGGTGACACATAGGGTGGTTTGGGGGGGTTCTGCTCACCAAACCCACCCCCCCAATATGCTGTTAACCTCCCCAAGGGGCTTCCTTGGGGATGCTGCCACCCTGATGGCACTTGTCCCTTCTCTGATCATGCCACATCCTCCTTCCAAGGTGGAGGAAACCCCCTGCAAGTGAAGGGGATCCCCTGCAATTGGGGGTCTCAAGGACAGGAGAGGTCCCAACCTCTGCTTGGCAGAACGCAGGTCAGAGCAGGAGGAAACACCATGCGAGGTGTCACACCTCCAGCACCCGTTCTCTGCACCAAGCACCCTCATCCCGCCAGATCACAGTGCCCAAGAGACCCCAAACCAATGGGCAAAGGTCCCCAGCCGTTCCCAGAGCTGGTCCCGGTGTCCCTGAGCTGTTCCCAGCCTGGGACACCGTGGGCTGTGCCACAGGGGCTGCTCCCTGCTCAGTCACCGAGGTATCGGGGGCAAGGTCCGAGCTCCGGCGGTGCCAGCGGGGGGGATGCAGTGCCAGCGGGGGGGATGCAGTGCCAGCGGGGGACAAATGATGCCAGCGGGACAGACATGGAGCCAGCAGGGAGGATGCAATGCCAGCGGGAGGGATGCAATGCCAGCAGGACAACGGCTTCAAGGCCAGGCGTGGGCCACGATGGCCCCACCGCCACCCCCATCTGCCAGCTGGGATCAGGAGGGAGCGGGGCAGGGGAGAGGGGGATCAGCCCAGCTCCGTCCAGGCACATCACTCCCACCCCCCAGCACACAACCAGCCATTTGGGACCTGAGAGGAGGCTCCCACAGAGCTCTTTCCCCCCCCGCAGCCGGGAGATAACTCAGCCCTCTGCTGTTGTTTGACTTTTTGTGTTGTGTTTTCTTTCGGGTTCTTGGAACGGTGACGTAACCCCGGGGCTGAAGCTTTAAACAAACAAGGTTTTTCAGCAGGACCTGGGCCAACCCCCCTCAGCACCCCATCCCGATCCCACAGGCACCTCGTGTCTGCTCGTGGCTCACTGGCTGTCCCTGCAGGGTCCCTGTGTCCCTGCCTGGGATGCAGGAGCTCAGCATCCTTCATCCCCCTGAGCTCGGCAAACAGTGCAGAGGACTGTGCCTGACCTCTCTGGCATCACTGGGATTTTGGGATGAGCCTGACCTCGGACTCCACCAAGGCTGGGAACCTTGTTGCAGGGAAGATAAAATAAAATGAGTGATGGGAAGGGGTCGGGGAGCGAACGTGGTGTTCTGGTGAGCCGGGAAAAGCAAACAGAGCAGTGGGGAAGCCTTGGCAGGTCAGGAGGCAGATAAACAGGACAGGATCACATTCCAGGTCAGTCTGGGGCAACGGAGCATGGCATTGGACAGGAGGATCCCTCAGCCTGGTGCAGGGCCCACCAAGGGGCACCGGGCAGGAAGGACCCTCATCCTTGTGCAGGTCTCACAAAAAGGCACCAGCTGGGAAGGACCCTCACCCCTGTGTGGCTCCCACCAACCCTCAAAGATCACTGGGCAGGATGGAAAGCATCCCCTCAGCCCAGCTTTCCCTCCTTGGCTCAGCAGCTCCATCCCGGCCACTCCAAATCCTCGTTGTGATGCCTATCCATGAGCATTGCTCCCGGCGCAGGCAGGATTTGGAGTGTGGAGGGAAGCAGCGAGAGAGCTGCTCTGCCCCAGCCGGGAAGGGGATTGAGGACGGTGGTTTGATAGGTGTATCCCGGCCTCAGCCGAGCTGCCGGGTTGTAAAGCCACCGAGTCACGGGAGCCGCATCCCACTGGCTCGCAGGGCCGCTAAATATGTGAGGAATGCTCGTCGCACCGCCCCTCGCCCCCGCACGGCCCAGCTGCACGGCAAAACACCCCGGGGCCTCGGCCAGAGGAGCGGGGACCCCGCTCAGACAGGACTGGGGGTCCCGCTGGCGCCGGGGGTCTGCCCTGCCAGCAGAACCCCGGGGAGGAGGTGTGGGTGTGAAGGTGGAAGCGATGTGGAGCATCCCAGGGCTGTGGGGATGTGGGAGCAGCCGTGTCTCCTCCGGCTTCCCACAGTGGCCAGTGGTCCTGTGAGACCCCCAGGACAGCGGGGACAGGGTGGAGGTGAACCAGTGCAGTCCCTCTCCTGGTGCCCCTCGCCGGAGAGAGGGAGCAGCCAGCCTGTAAATGCCGGGGCCGGGAATATTTGCTTTCCCAGAGCACCTTCCGACCAGCACAGCAGGCACAAAGCAGGAATTCAAGCCTTGGAGGCCACGCTGGGAGCCAGGCCAGATCATGGCCCCTCTACAGCCAGTGGGGAAACTGAGGCACGGGGGGATGGGGCCGGTCAGCACCAAGGGGCACCCCTGAGAGAGCCAGGCCTGCTCTCAGTTGGGACCCCCTGCCCCTGTTTCCTGGCTGGAGCATCCTTATCCCAGCTGGTGCTTTTGGGAGACCCAGGGCTATGCCAGCACCCAGCACTGCACATCCAGCAGCTGAGGGAGGCAGAGATGCTCAAGCAGAGCATCCAAGGTGAAGGGATGATCCCTATCCCCAGTTCCCCTCTGTGCATCCCTCTGTAACACAAGGCACATCCCGTCTCTGCCAACACTTCCTTACAGCCAAATTCCCTCCCCAGCCCTGGGCATCGGCATTCAGGCTCCAAACTCTCTGCTTGCTCCAGGTGATGAAATAAGCCCCGTGGAGCCTCTAGTAAACACATCCCAGGCCAGCAAAAGGCTTCCAGGGTCAGGAAACCTCCATCCGGGGGCAGGTTGGGAGTGGGAGGGATGGTTTGATCACTCCAGGGGAGGATTTTCCTTCTGCTCCTCTTCCGTGACAGCGAATGGAGGAGAGAGCCTCCTCCAGGGCTCGGTGTGGAAGATGCCAAACCTAAGGCATGACAGAGCCCTGGGATGCCAGGAGCCATGTGCAGGGAGCAGGGTCTCCCTCTATCCCTTCTCCAAAGCCGGGTCACTGAGGAAAACACATCCTGGAACAGCAGCACCGGTGTCTGTGAAAGGGAGAGCTGCTGGAAAGGAAAACACTTGGGATTTGCTCTGTCAAGGGAATGGGAGGTGGTTCGGTGTCACATTGGAGGGGAGTTTGGTCACAGCAGGAACCAAATCCCATCAGGGACAGGGATGTGCCCCAACACCTGGCTCCGGACACGTGGGGTGTCCCGGGATCTCATGGCACTGTGTCCATCCCTGTCCCTGGTGGGTGGCCAGAGGACATCAGCCCCAAAGGGATCCCACACCTCTGCACATCCTCCCCCGGGCTTTGGCTGCAAACATCCCCCTCCTTGTGCTTTCACTGCTCAATCCTGTCCCCACAGCCCCTTCCAGCGCCCATTAACTCTTTCCAAAGGCTGTTCCCAGCTGCCTGGCCATGCTGATAAACCTTCCTGCCGTTCAGGATCTTCCTATGGCCTTTCCCACGTGCATGGAGCAGCGATTTGCCACGCAAAGCCCCTCTGGATCAACTGCACAGCAGTGATGGACCTGCAGCCCTTGCCAGGTGATAAGTAGGACCTCAACTCTCCCCACAGCTCAGTGAGATGCTGTTTTCTCCAGGAATCCTCAGCAAAGCCACGAGCAACCTGGAGGACACATTCTCGCCCTCAAAACACCCACCACGGCACAGCCCGGACGCAAAACTCGGGGGAACCCCGCTCCGTGAACCATCCTCCTTCCTTCCCCTGTATCCCTGCCGACTGCTTTGTTCTCCCCGGGTCTCCCCCAGGCCGACCCGTCCCGCCGGCCATGTGTTTCCATGTGTTTCCCAGCCGCGGATAAAGCCTCAGGAAAGGCCGTCTCCCCCCTCGCCACGACCCGCCGGCGTGAATCAGCAGCCGGAGCGTTTCCCAGGAGCCGGGACGGGAGGGCAGAGAGGAACGACCACCCCTCCCCTCCGGCCTCGCCGTCGCACCCCGGGCCCCCGCCGGGGCATGCGGGTGATTACACAAAGATAAAGCAGATCCCGGGATCGGCCTGAGATTCCCAAGGTTTCCGGAGCCCTGAACCGCAGGCCTCCCGCCGGCTCCGGCTCCGCGGGTGGATTTTTACCCTGCATGAATAAGTGACATATAACGGCTGGAAAATATTTTTGGGCAGCCTGACAAGTGTGACTCCAACCAGTAGCCTGGGCTGGCTACGCCTGGAAAGTGTAATCTAGGTGAAATCTGGGCGGCTGGAGAACTCCAGGCATGGCTGGGAAGCTCATGCACCCGGGGAAAAGGGGGGCTCAGACCCCCAGCCCCATCCGTGCATCCCGTGGTTCTGCAGGGCTAGTGATGCTGAGCTCCCCATGGGGAGGTGGGGGGAGCAGATCCCCAAAAAACCCCTTATTTAGGGGGCTGTGTGAGCGCTCAAAGGGCTCTGCACTCCCTCCCCATGGAGGAGGGGGATGGAAGGAGGCGGGTGGGGGGAGACATGCTAGCGCCCCCGTTTAGCCAAGCATGCCAAAATGGGGATGTGGCGCTTCATTCAGGGAGAGAGGTGGGCTCCATCCCTCCCTGGGTGCTGGGGGCACCCGAGGGGTCCCAGCTCCCATCCCCAAACCGCTCAGCAAGCCGCCCGGATCCCCTGGGATGAGCCAGAACAAACCCTGGGGCTGCTCCTCCTGCGCGGCTGGGGGTGGTGGGAGCGATTCCAGCTGCCTTTCCCAACCGGAGACACGACCCTGATTCGACCCGGCGGCTGCTCCCGGGCACCGAGACCTGGATATCCTGCTGACCGGGTGAAGGGAAACCGGGGCCACGGCGGATTCCTCCCTCCCTGGCTGCCCGGGGGCTGGTCCAAGGGCTGGATCTGCCAGCGGTCCCGTTTTGGCATCCTTGGAAGCGACGCGGCGGCACGGGCGGCTCTTCCCCTTCCGCTGGCATCGGTGCAGACGGGGTGGCATCACCGGGGTGGCCGGCGAGCCACAGGCAGCCGACGGCCTCAGGACACCTCTGGCATGAGCTGTGCCAAGGAACCCAAGTCCCTTTCCCTGTGTTTCCCTCCCTGGAGCCGCGGTGGTGCCAAAACCTCAGCGCTCGGCTCTTTCTGGCGCTGCCCGAAGGTTGGGAAGGGTCTCAGCACCCCAAAACAAAACCAAACCCTCGCATGGGATGCCATGAAGAGGTCAGGGGGATGCCGGGGGGATGTCAGGAGGGGCTCCAGCTCCAGCTCCCACGGATGGACTTCTCCATCCCAGCCCTGAGGAGCCCAAAGGGGGTAAATCCCCGGTCTGTGCAGTGCGTGGCAGGGCCTGATCCCCCCCCCTCCTCCAGGCTCCCTGGGAAGAGCTGCCGTAATTAAATTAGTCACATAAGGATCTCATAAAGGCAGGACGGCAATGGGGAGGGGGGAACAGCCCATGGGGGTCCTGGGGTGCACAGGAGCGGGGTGAGGAGTGGCCACGGGGAAAGCCACCACTAATTAGCCCGGCTCGTCAGAGGGTGAAGCCTCGTCTGTCCCGCTCAGCTGGAGGAAGCGGGAGCGGAGGGAAGGCTCCAGCCGGCTCTGCCCGGACGGTTTTGCAAGCCTAGCTGTTTCAGCCCGGGAGGGCAGGAAGGGAAGGATTTTTGGCCAGAAAAAGCCCTCGTGTAGACAGAGTTATATCAACAGCCGCCCTCCAGCGCAGACAATGCCAGTACAGAGAAACGTGATCCCCCGCCAGACCCCGCCAGACCCCGGCCCTCGCACCGGGCTCAGCCCTGCCCGGCCCTCCCGTGCCTCAGTTTCCCCCCCTCCGAAATCCTTCCATGCACTTTAGCTCTCACTGGAACGCGGGGATTGTAGCCCCGCAGCACCCAGTTTGTTCCCAGCCCTTCCAAAATCTGGGGAACAGCTCACAGCCTCCTGTCTCGGCACAGCCCGCGGGAGCAGCTCCCGGGCTCAGCCTGGCCCGGGTGTCCCGGGGGGACGAGCTTTGGCTGCGGGTCAGGAGAAAGGCAAAGGGTGCAGAGTGTGCGCTCAGGGATGGGGTGGGATGGGGGGTGCGATTGGTCCAGGGATGGGTCCCGGGATGGGGTGGGATGCTGAGGGGGGTTTGGATGGGGTGTGGGGGCTCCCCACCGCCTTTGACAGCTGCCAGTCCAGCCCAGACCAGGGAGAGAAAGAGGGGCGCAGGGCCAGCCCCCTCCCCAGTCCTCACCCTAAGTACAACCAGACGCATCTCGGAGCGGGACCGGCCGCTGCTCCCCCCACTCCTCCCACCGTGGGCATCGGGGACCCCCCGGCCCCGGGGCCAGCGCGGGGTGGCGGTGCCAAGATTTCCCCGTGCAAAGCCCCGAGGTGTGTGCGGGGCTCACACTCACTCACACTCACTTCCACATTCACTCCCACCGGCCCCCCCTCGCTCCTCTTTGTCCGCCCGCCCGCCCCTCGCCGCGCATCCCCCCGCTCCTACCGGCTTTGCAGGGGTCCTTGTAGTCCAGGGGCTCCTCGTCCTCCTCCTCCTCTTCCTCCAGCACGTAGGAATAGTCCGGGAAGCGCAGGGCCCGGGCCAGGAGCAGGCAGAGGAGCAGCCCGCAGCTCCGCAGCCCGGCCATGGCTCCGGCCGGGGTTTCTTTTTTCTTTTTTTCCTCTCTTCCCTCTTTCCTTCCCTTCTTTGCTTTTTTTTTTTTTTTTCCTTCCCTCGCTCTCTCTCCCTCTTTTTTTTTTTTTTTTTTTTTTTTTTAGGGAAA
>JAWWMP010000060.1:3261070-3271553 GCA_035047865.1 Dendrocincla tyrannina | reverse complement strand
TTTTTTTTTTTTTTAGGGAAATGAGATTTGGCGGGGGCGGGTTCAAGCGCGGAGCTCGGCCCCTGCAGCCCCGGGCGCAGGGCTGGGAGCGGGGCCAGCGCCGGGGGGGCGGCGGGGACGGGCTGCTGCGGGGACCCGGCCCGCAGCCCCCGATACTTCCCCTCTGCACCCCCCGGGACCCGCTCCCGCACTCCCCGGCTGCGGGGCTGCCCCGTTCCGTCGCGTCCTGCACCCCCTCGGTCCCGTCTCGTGTGCCCCGGTATCGATCCTGCATCTCCTGGTCCCGTCCCGCACCCCCCGGTCCCGTCCCGTCTCTCCCGGTCCAGATCCTGCTCTCCCTTGGTCCCATCCCGTGTTCTCCGTTCCCGTTCCGGCCACCCCCGGGTGCCGTCCCGCACTCCTGGTATCCCGGGGACACGGCATTCCACATTCCCCAGCCCCTCCGGTGCCACCCCGTGGGATGAGGATGCTGGATCCTGCCCCACCCTGGGGTCTGGACCAGCACCAGCTCCACCGTGGGCATCTCGGGCACTCGTGGGCGGGTGGTAGGCAGGATGAGGGTGCTGAGGTGATGGGCACGGGCAGGATGTGCCCCTGGTGCTCCCAGCTGTGTCATCCCCCTCGCTACCCCCCGAATCCGGGGTCAGGGGTGGCTGTGTCCCCCCTCGAGTGGGGTGTGGGTGCCCCCATCCTGGGGGATGGAATGGGGTCCAGCTGCCCGCTCACCCACGAGATCTCCAAATTCCACCGTGCTTTACCCCGTGTCCCCACATCCCTGTGTTCTCCCACGCCATCCTGGTGCCCTCATGTCCCCCAGCCCATCCCAGTGCTCCTGTGTCCCCCAGTCTTCGTATCTCTGTGTGTCCCCAGCCCATTCCTCCTTCCTTGCCCCCCTTGTCCCCTTGCATAGTCCCTCGTGTGCATCCCAGACTGGGAATGCTGCAGTGGGGATGAGGGGTGAGGAGGCCCCTCCTCGGTGCCTGGCTCATCCCAGGCTGCTCCTGAAAAACCCATCCCTATCCTCTTACTCACAATCTTCCCAGAACTTGCATTCATCTTATTTTTTTAAAATTTTAAGTATTCATGCGTGCGATGACCTCCACAGGGACACTCTGGATGACACCGGCATCCGGGCCCACTAACCCCCCCAAATCCTCTTTCCCGTGGCTTTTGGGGACTCCCCCACATTCAGGACCCGGTTCACTCCCACCAGGAACGACGGGAATCTCCTTCACCCCTTATCTCCGGCCAGGATTTTCCTCCCAGCTCAGCAGATCATCCCAGGATGTGTTTTCTTCATTTTCCCTTATTGCAAAACTCACACTGAGTGAAACTTCCCTCTTCAAGCAAATAAATAAACCCTGGAAAACTGGGCTGGCTCTGTGTCCCCACACGCCACATGGAGCATCCCAGGGATGGGAATTTGGGGAGCAACCACTGGATTCATCTCCAGCCTTGAGCCGGTCTCCCAAAAAAACAAACAAGCCAGGCTTTGGAATACTTTCTGTTTCCATCCCCTGCACAGGCTGGGAAGGATGTCTGCGGGCTGAGGCCCTGGATGATGTAAATCCATGATGTCAGGATGCAGCCGTTGGATTCCACCCTGAGATCACCCCTTTCTCACGGAGCGCTCCGGGGAGCCGGGGATCGTGGTGGAGGTTTTTCCCAGCCTGGTTTTCCCACGCCAGAATTGGCTCCCAGGATCCAGGTCCCTTGCTGGTGGCCCTGGATGTCACTGACTGCCAGTATTCCAACCTGGAGCCTACCTGGAACAGGTCCTGCAGGACCTGGGAATACTGGACCACCTCATCTGCATCCCACTCGGCCTGGGTATCACCCTGCAGAGCTCGCAGTGGGGTGGGGACATCCTTATCCCAGGAGCAGGAGCCCTGGAGTGGATGTGCTGCACCCCCTGGCCCGGGCACACGGAATCCAGTGCTCCTACCTCAGCCTGCCCGCCCTGCAGAGCTGCCTTGGCATCCTGGTGTGGCAGGTGGGTGATGCCAAGGTGTGGCACTGGCACAATCGTTGCTGTCCATGAGGATGAGGGCACCAGGAGCTCTCAGTGCCAGGGGCATCCCTGGATCTCCAGGAGCAGGCAGCTTCAATCCCAGAGCAGCCAACACCCCAGGATGGCTCTCCATGGAACCAGGAGCAGTGACCCCTGCAGTGAGTGACCAGCTCTTGGCATTGTCCCGTGTCCACATCCCTCAGTCCCCTGTGACAGGAGTTGAGGGCCTGAGGGGTGCCACATCCTTTTCCCAAGGTTGGGATCCCCCATTCCCAGCACCTGCTGAGGGGTTTCCTCTGATTTCCCCTCCCAGGATCCCCAAGGTCCCCAGCGTGCCACACACCTCCCTGTGCAGGATCCGGAAACGAGGACACTGGAATTATTGCACAAGGACCTGGGGGTCCTGCCAAGTTCCTGATGGCTCCTTCAGCTGCTCCAGCACAGTGGGGAGGCTGAAGGGGTTTGGGGGTCAGGGAGGGGTTGGGGCTGGGCACCCCAGAGCTGCAGGAGGCGCTGGATGGGTGCCCCACATCCCAGCCAGATGCAGCTGTGCTCTCCCTGCAGGAACAGCTTCTCTGGCTGCCAGGAGCAGGGAGTGGAGGCCAGATCCAGCCGTGGGCCCAGGGGGGTGCTGGTGGCTCCCACTGTGGGGCAAGCAGGAGGCAGCTGTGGGGCTGGTGGGCTCCTATTTTGGGGGGGACTGTGGTTGGGCTCCTCCACGTTCCCCTTCTCTGCCCTGAGCGCTCAGTCCTGGAGCCACCATTGATCCTAATAACACCTGGTCCCAATAACATCTGCATCCTGGTCCTAATAACACCTGATCTGGCACCTAATAATGCCAGAATCCTGTCCTAATAAAGCCTGATCCCAAAAGTACCAGCATCCTGGTCCTAATAAATCCTGATCCTAATAACACCAGCATCCTGGTCCTAACAATGCCTACTCCTACTAGCACCAACATCCCTGTCCTAATCATCCCAGTCCTAATGATCCCGGCCCTCGGGCAGCGTCTGGTGGCCGTGGCTGCCTTCGGCACAGGCTGTCTCCAGGAATAGCTCCGAGACCTGATTCCTGCCCTTCTCCTTTATTCCGGTCTGGCAGAGGACAGACCCATTTTTCAGGCCAGCCTGGCTCTGGCAGCAGGACGGGGCAGCTCAGGTCAGGCAGCCGAGCTCGGTGGGGGCTCTCCCGTGAGCCCCCAAGCTGTGACAGCGGCAGAAATCCCCCCCAAATCCGAGCTCAGAGCCCCTCAACGTGTTTTCAAGGCAAAAGGGAAGGCGGGAGCTGGCGGGAGCGAAGAACTGGAACGGAGAATTGTCTTTTCTTTAAATGTCATGTTTTTTTAAGCTCGTTTTTGCACTTGGGTTTGGCGAAGCTGAGAAGACTTAAGTGACAAACCAGCTGTCCCCCGGCACGGTGCAGACACCCACCCTCCGCCCCCACCCCCGGCACCGCGTGTGCAGCCCCCCCCAGAGCCCCTCCAACGCTGACCCCCTGACCCCTGCCCACCCCCGCGCCCCAAAATCGGGGTGGGCGGAGCGGGGGTGTCGCTGATGCTTCCAGAGGGGCAGCGGCAACGCTGTGTCTTGCCGGGGATGCTGCAAGGCAAAGCTGGCGCTGTGAGGACGCTGCTGGGTGGCTGGGGGTCCCCCAGCGCCCCCTGCCCACCCTTCACACTCAGCCAGCACGGCTAAGCCCAGTAGACGGGGAGGGAGCTGCAGAGGATGCTCGCGGTGGTGCCCAGGAGGGAGCGATCGGCCAGGGGCAGGGAGATCCTCTGCTCGTCCTGGAGAGGGGGGAGAAGGGAAAACAGAGCAGATGCCGCGCCCCAGTTCCTCACTGGGGGCTGCCCCAGCCAGGTCAGCACTCACCTGCCGGCTCTGGAAGGTCTCCGCGACGGTGTCGAGCCCCGGGATGTTGTCCTTGTCCACACGGGTGACATAGCAGGCGCGGTGGAGCCGGGATCTGTAGCTCACCAGCAGCTGTTTGAAGTCAGACCAGGGTCAGCTCCATCCCATCGCCCCCTCCCCGTGCCCCCCAGAGCCCCCCACTCACATTCCTGTAATCATAGATGACGGTGGCCGCGTTCCCATCGCCACTGTCCAGGTAGAAAGTGGCCGCATCCTCCTCCCAGGCCGGTCCTCTCCCCAAACCCATTCTCAGGACCTGGAAGGGGGGATGAGGGCAGATCTCAGAGCCTGCAGCAACCCCTCCCCGTGGGCATTGGGTGTCCCTGATGGTGGCATCGTGGGGTTCCCACTCACGGTGAGGGCGTGGCTCTGGTCGACGTGCAGCCACATGAGCAGGGCACCCACGACGATGACCACCAGCAGCACCACGACCACCACCACGATGAGGAGGCACCGGAGGTGGTGGCTGCTGAGCAGCTTGCGGGGCAGGTAGCAGAGCAGGCGAGGGACAAAGCAGAGGGACTTCTTGAGGCAGCTGGAGCATCCAGAGCAGCCGGCGCACCCAGAGCAGCCGGGACACTTGGGGCACTTGCAGCACTTGGGCAGGCAGCAGCACCGGGCACATTTGGCACAGCACACGGTGCAGGGCCAGCAGCAACAGGCTGGGCAGCAGCATCCCTGCTCCGAGTCCTGTGGATGTGGGAAAGGGGGGGGGAGATGGGGTGAGGGGGATGGAGGTGGGTTGGGGCTGGGATTGCTCCAATCCCGCTGCTCCTGGACATCCCAGTGCCCCTCAGCATCCCACTCATCCCATCCCATTCCCTGAGCACTGGGAAAGCAGCATCCCACAGGCTCTTTCTGTCACACCTGCACTGGTGCCTCACTGGGATGAACCGGGCAAAGCCCTGTGCTGAGCTGGACACCGGGACACCCCCAGTGTGGCTGTGCCACCCTGCAGAGACTTACCTCTTCGTCAACCACCACCTGCTTCATGCTGCTCTCCATGGCAGCCTCCTCCTCCTCGTCCTCCTCCTCTTCCTCTTCTTCCTCCTCCTCGTCTCCCAGCCCTGCCTGCCTGCAGCGACTGGGTGCTTTATACTCGGGCACATGGGTGGGGACAGGAGTGGCCCCTGTGAAGGGTTTGGTGTCCCCGGGGGTGCACCCGGGCTCTGGCATGTGACCCACTTCACTCCTGTTTGCTGAACGTCCACTCCCAGCTGGACCCTCCTGGGAACACACTGATCAAGAGGCTCAGAGGGCATTTGGTCAATGGCACTTGTCCCCAGGCACGAGGAGCTCTTTGCTGCCCAGGATCGAGGGATCAAGGCCAAGGCAAACCCTCCAGGGTGGAGCATCCGGCCGTGGCCGCAGCCCAGGCAAGACCTGGCTCGTGTCCCTTCGCCAGTTCGGGCACCTGGAGCTGCTTGAGGTGGACAAAGAGCAAACAGGACATTAAAGCTTTCCCGTAACCTGCAGGGATGGGGTGGGAATGGGTCACTGTAGGGCTGGGACATGTCCCTGGCCCTTATTCTTGGTCCTGAGGATGCTCAGGCACCACTGCCAGTGCTGTGGCTTTTGGGGTTGGCAGTGGTGCTTGCACTGCAGATATTTTGGGGTGAGGGGGGTCCCAGCTCTGACACATAACCCCAGGTGGCAGGGAGACACTGCTGTGCCTTGGTTTTGCCCAGGCATGAGCCTCTCCTGCAGCTGGACTCAGGCTGGGACCTCTTGAGGCACCCCTGAGACCCCCAACACTTGCAGCCAGGTGTGGGGGTGCAGGTGTGCTCCCCCTGTCCCCCATTTCAAGCTGCCTCCTTTCCCAGGGGTGGCAAAGGACCACGGGAGACCCTCAAGTGGCTCTCGGCTGTTTGCTCTCTCACACCGTGGGAACCCTTATCACCTTCCACGGCTCTGGGCACACTCTTGACCTGGATCCTTGCCAGGGTAACACAAGGTCAGGGCATTCTGAGGGGCAGAGCTGCTGGCTCTGAGTCTGCACATGCAGCTTCCCTCCTGTTCCCAGCAAAGCATCACCCTCCTGGAGCTGTGACCCACCCCTTGCTGCCCGTGGTGGTGACTGTGGTTTGCACCCCTGGAAAAGTCTAATCAACTTCCCAGGGCCTCTTTTCCCCCTCCCGGCTCCATTAATCCCCAGTTTTCCAGTGCAGCCCTTGGAGGTACCCCCAGGGTTGCCCGCAGGTGCTGTGGGGAAGAGGGGCTGGGGTAGATGGGGCTGGGAAGAGGATGGGGATGAAGGGGAGATGGATCGTGGTGTCTGTGGATAACCCAGGGCTTGGGTCTCATGGGGAATGTGACACAGAGACCCTCTGTCCCCACCTGCGTGAGGAGGGGACAGGGTCAGGGACATTACCCAGAGAGCTGGAAGTGCAGAGGGTGCCCCTTCCACCCTGGGAGGGCACAGGTGGGCACACTTGGAGCAGGATCTCCAACGGGGGTAGTTGTGCCACTGCCCCCCATGTCTGAACCCTCCCAGTTTCCTCATACCCCGACATGAAGGATTCATCTTCCCACCCTGCATCCCACAGGGAGACGTCCCTGGAACACCCTGTGCCAGCCCCACCACCCCGGGAAGGACGGGAGCAGCACTTGGAGGTCGGGGGAGAGGATTTACTTTGTAGACAGAAGCAAATTCCAAAGCAAATCCCACTTTTTTATTGCGAGTGCTGTGTGGGAAAGCCACGGTGCTGTGTGACCACGAATGGAGCACCCCCACTGTGGTGTGGCTGCCCCTGGGATGGGGACAGGGACGAGGAGAAATGCCCGGGCATGGAAGGCAACACGGAGAGCACAGGAATGGTGACACTGGTGACATCCCCATCTCGCTGTCCCATCCCACTGGGAACCAGTGCTATGCCCAGTACACAGGGACGGTGCTGCAGAGGATGTTGATGGTGGTGCCCAGGATGGAACGGTCAGCCAAGGGCACAGCCTTGTCCCCAATCTCCTCAGCCTGCAGGACAGAGAACAGAGCAGGGGCTGCCACCCTCGGCAGCCACAACAAGCCCCCCCAGCCCCAGGCGTGTCCCCAGTTTCCCAGGATGCTGCAAGGGCTGGGATGTGGATGAGCCCAGTGCGGCTTCACCCCCACCCCAGTGGGGTGGTCCCCGCTCACCTGCCGGCGCTGGAAGGTCTCGGTGACAGCGTCCAGCCCCGGGAAGTTGTCCCTCTCCACACGGGTGATGTAGCAGGCGCGGTGCCTCCAGGACCTGTAGCCGACCAGCAGCTGTTTGCAGACAGACCCCGGGTCAGCTCAGCACCATCCTGTCCCCACCGTGCCCGTCCCCGTGTCCCCGCACACACCTTGCTGTAGTCATACACCACCGTGGCCGAGGCGTTGAGCCCGTCCCGCACGGAGAACGACCCGGTCCTTTCCTTCTTGCTCATGGAGAGGTGCTGGGGGGTCTCTTGGCCATCCAGCCCGTGGATGGTCATTCGCAACACCTGCCGGGTGGAGAGCGGCGGTCAGGGAGCTCTGAGGGGGCTGAAACTCCTCCCTGCAAAGCGCCGGTGCCCGGGACCATTCCCAAACCGCGGTCCCTCCCTGCCCTCACCGTCTCCGCGTGTGTCTCGGTGATGTGCAGCCCCAGGAGGAGGAAGGCGACGATGACCACCACGAGCACCACCACCACCACCACCACGACCAGCAGGCACTTGAGCTGGTGGGGGACGCAGGGCAGGCGGGGGGACTCCGTGTACCTCTGGAGAGGGGGGACACAGGGCAGCATCACCCGGCTGAGCTGCGGGCGTGGGGCCGGGGGTGGCAGTGGGTGCTCAGCCCCACGCCAGCACCCCCGGGTGGGTGGTGGGTGCTCCTTACCGGAGGTGCCTCCTCCATC
Organism: Dendrocincla tyrannina; assembly: GCA_035047865.1. Taxonomy (NCBI): domain Eukaryota; kingdom Metazoa; phylum Chordata; class Aves; order Passeriformes; family Dendrocolaptidae; genus Dendrocincla; species Dendrocincla tyrannina. The sequence continues at coordinate 3,263,775 of JAWWMP010000060.1, read as the reverse complement.
AGCGCCTCTTTGGAGCTGTCGTCCATCTCGGCGGATGCTCCTGTCCCTTTGCCAGCTGAACCCGGGGGGATTTATATGGTCTCGAGTGGGCGGGGGCGGCCAAGGTGCCACTTGTGCTGTTTGCTGAGCCGGGAGAAGAGCCAGGGAGGGGACATGAAACCTCCGAGGGCCCTTTCCCGGCATTTGTCCAGCAGCTGTGGGGTGCCAAGGCAAACAGCGGGCAGCAGAGCGTGCCTTCCCTCCACACCCAGCCCCGGGCTCTGGCGGGGGCCCCAGCACCCTCAGCACGTACCCGGGGGTGCTGCACCCCTGGTCCTGCATGGGCAGCTGTGTGTGTGCCCCCCCAGCGAGGGGAAGGAGCTGGCTGGGCTCATTGTTCCCGTGGGCACCGTGCCAGGGACAGGACAGATGGACGCCTGGCATGGGATCGATGGGTGCCAGGGACGGGACGGACGGGTGCCCGGGGTGGGGTGGATGGGTGCCCAGTGCGCCAGAGCAGCCAGGGAGCTGGCGCGGGTAGCACTGCAGCACCAAGCCGGGAGAGCCCCCGCCGTGCCATCCCCCTGTGGGTACCCCCTGTCCCCCACCCCTGTGAACCCCGAGAGCACCCAGTGGCCACCCCCCACTCGGCGTGGAACCCCGGCTTTGCTCGCTGGTGAGGACACACGGACGGGCGTGCACAGGGATGCTGGTGCTGTCACTCAGCCGCATCCCTCCCTCCCTCTCTCCCTCCTTCCCTCCCTCCTTCCCGCAGCACAGGAGGATGGTGTGCTGCAGAGCCGCGGGTCAGCCGCCGGCAGCCTCTGCTGACACCATCGCTGCTCCCCCTCGCTGAGACCTCCGGGGGCAAAAAGGAGAGGAAAAGGCTTTTCCAGAGTCCCCCTGGGGCTGCAGGATTGGGAGCGACTCCCGGGATCAAACAGGGGATAAGGCCAGGGTGTGATGGAGCTGCGGCGCGGGAGGGGCATGCTGAAGGACCAGCTCCCTGCTCTCCTCCTCCTCCTTGCCGTGGCCTGGCTCTGGCTGCCGGCGGAGGGGCGGCGGCCCCCCCGGCCCCCTCCTTGCCCCCCGACCTGCTCCTGCACCCGGGACACGGCGTTCTGCGTGGACTCCAAGGCTGTGCCCAAGAACCTGCCCCCCGAGGTCATCTCACTGTGAGTACCCAGGATGGGGACAGGGATGGGGACAGGGAACAGGTCACATCCCAGGGGTGCAGGGCTGGCAAGCTCTGCGGATTGCCTTGGGAGGTGCGGGGACAGCTCCTCTGTGCCACATCGAGGGGGACAAACACGGCAGGGTGAGATACTGGCAGTGGGGGGAGCTCTGGGGGGAAGGAGCAGGCTGGGGACACTCCGAGACTGGTCCCAGTGTCCTGCAGTGGCGGCACACGCAGCCATCCATCAGTGACAGACAGAGCAGGGCTGGAGCCTGTCCCCAACGTGACCTTGGGGACCAGAGCCCTAAGGGGACACGGCTGTGCCCTTGGGGACCAGACGCTCAAGGGGACAAGGCTTGGGGGGGTCTTCATCGGGGTCCCTGGGGTTCCCCAGAGCCCTGTACCGGTGTGTGTGGCAGATATGTGTGTGTACATGTGTGCACATGTGTGTCCATGTGTGTGTACGTGTGTTTGTGTGCGTGTGTGTGTGTTTACTCTCATCCCTGGGCGCATGGCCTCGGGCCAGGGGCTGCCGCAGGGCGTGGGCAGCGTGCTGTGGGTGCCAGCCCCCAGCACCTCGTCCCCTCCGTGCCCACCCAAACAGGCAGAACGGCTCCTGTGGTCCCTCTCCCAGCACTCTTTCAAGCTGAGGGGGGCTGTGGGGAGCTGTGGTGGCACTCAGCAGGTGGCACTGGTGCTGGGGGGCACGGGGGTGGCAGTGCCACCCTGCTGCCATCCTCTCTCCTGAAGCTCTGTCTCTCCGGCAGGACGATGGTGAACGCAGCCTTCACAGAGATCCGGGAGGCAGCCTTTGCCCACATCCCTTCCCTGCAGTTCCTGTACGTCCCCTGCTCCCGCAGCCGGGCATCCCGGTGCCCTCAGTGCCCACCCAGTGCTGATGTTTCCCCCTCTCTCTCTCTCTTTGCAGCCTCCTCAACTCCAACAAGTTCACGCTGATCGGGGACAACGCCTTCGCCGGGCTCTCGCACCTGCAGTACCTGTGTGTGGGACGGGGACGGGGACACAGGGACAGCCCTGGGGAGGGCATGGGGAGGGCGGGGGGATCATCGGGGCAGCCGTGCCACCTTCTCCTCCCTCTGCAGGTTCATCGAGAACAACGACATCCAGGCGCTCTCCAAGGGCACTTTCCGTGGGCTCAAGTCCCTGACACACCTGTGAGCGCTGGAGGGACATGGTGGGGGTGGCTCTGTCCCTTCACTGCAGCCAGAGATGTGTCTCCATGGCCCTTCTTGTTCCTCAGGTCCTTGGCCAACAACAACCTACAGACACTGCCGCGGGACCTCTTCAAGCCGCTGGACATCCTGAGTGACCTGTGAGGCTGCCACGGCACTGGGGACCCCCAGGACACTGGGATTGGGAGAGGGTGACATCCCGGGGCTTGGGGGGATCCTGTGTGCTGGGGATGACTCAGTGCCACCCCTGGCAGGAACCCCTGGGTCACCGGGCTGGGAAGAGGGTGACATCCCGGGGCTTGGGGGGATCCTGTGTGCTGGGGATGACTCAGTGCCACCCCTGGCAGGAACCCCTG
>JAWWMP010000060.1:3237333-3253963 GCA_035047865.1 Dendrocincla tyrannina | reverse complement strand
CGCTCTCCAGTGCCCCCCTTTTCCCCGGGCTCCAGTCCCCCCCTTCCCAGGGCTCCAGTCCCCCCCTTCCCAGGGCTCTAATCCCCACCCCTTTCCCAGGCTCCAGTGCCCCCCTTCCCATGCTCCAGCCCCTCCTGATGTGCTCCCTGCTCCCACAGGTCCGATGGATGATGTACTGGATTGTCTTTGCACTCTTCATGGCCACGGAGACCTTCACTGACCTCCTCATCTCCTGGTGAGCTGGGGAGGGGCTCTGGGGGTGTGAGGAAGGGCCCCCAGATGAGGCTCTGGGTGGATCTGAAGTGGGGTGTCCAGGGCTGATGTCTGGGGGGAGCAGGACGTGGCCTTGTCCCCCTCCCCATGCTGTCCCCTTCCCCACCAGGTTCCCATTCTACTACGAGGTGAAGATGGCCTTTGTGCTCTGGCTGCTGTCCCCGTACACACGGGGGGCCAGCCTGCTCTACCGCAGGTTTGTGCACCCCACGCTGGCCCGCAAGGAGAAGGTGAGAGCTGGTGGCATTTTGGGGGGTTCTCTGTGCCTGTCCAGAGTGGGAGTCAGCCCCGAGATGGGCTGGTGATGCCCTGGGATGTGATGATGTCCTAGGAGGTGACAGTGCCCTGGGAGGTGGCAATAAACAGGGATATAGCAATGCCCCAACAACATGATGATGCCCTGGGAGGTTGCAGTGCCTTGGGAAGTGACAATACTCGAGGACATGGCACTGTCCTGGGAGGTGATGATGTCCAGGGACATTGTGATGCCCAGGGAGGTGACAATGCCCAGGAAGGTGGCAATGCCTCAGGACATGCTGATGATGCCCTGGGAGGTGACAGTGCCCCAGCACACGATGATGCCCAGGGACATGGCGATTCCCTGGGAGATGCCTGAGCACATGGTGGTGCCTGGGGACACGCTGATGCTCTGGGAGGTGGCAGTGCCCCAGGACATGCCAACGCCTGGGGGTGTGATCCTGTGCACACCCAGCACCACCATGGTTGTCTCGGCAGGACATCGACACCTTCCTCGTCCGGACCCGGGAACGTGGCTACGAGACCATGCTGCACTTTGGCAAGAGGGGCCTCAACCTGGCAGCCACTGCTGCTGTCCAGGCAGCTGCCAAGGTACCCACACCGGGCAGAAGTCCACTCTCCTGGGGGTGATTCAGCCCCAGGGGCGATTCCTCCCTGGGGTGAAATTCCCACCCTGGCAAGGAGTCCAGGGAGGGGTCTCTGCTGCAGATTTGTGGGTTCTTCCTAGTGTGGCTCATCCCCTGCCCTCCCTTTTCCCCCAAAATCCAGAGCCAGGGTGCCCTGGTGGGGCGGCTGCGCAGCTTCAGCATGCAGGACCTGCGCTCCATCCCCGACGAGGGCCCCACACACTTCCAGGACCCTCTCTACCTGGAGGAGCAGGAGAGCCACCGGCTGGGTGAGCTTTTGGGGGGTCACAGCCATGGGGGGGCTCAGCAAAGCCCATGGAGGCCGTGCTGGGAGCCGTGGTGTCCCTTTTGTCCCTTTTGTTCCCCAGTCATGTCCCCCCGGCGCTACGAGAGCGAGACAGAGGATGAGGAGCTGTGGTCAGACTCACAAGTGTCCCCCCAGCCTTCCCCTCGCCGGGACTCCAAGCCCTTGTCCCGCAGCCAGAGCCTGCGCTCCCTGAGGAGGATCCCGGGAAAAGAGGTGCTGTGGGAGAGGGATGTGCTGGGGTGGGGTGAGGATGGGGCGAGGGGGTCCTGACCCCTCTCTGCCCCCTCCCAGGGCTCTTCCCGCCTCCTGCGCAGCAGGATCAGGAGGAAGACGGCTCAGTCGGAGCAGGACAGCTAAAGATCCTGGGAAACCTCTGCCAGGAGTCCTAACAGGAGTTTGCTGCTGCGGTGTGAGGAAGGAGACATCATTCCTTGCATCCCCTGGAGGGGGGCAATCCTGCATCCCCTGGGGGGAGTCCTGCATCCCTGGGGGGGGTCCTGCATCCCTGGGGAGGGGGCTCCCCTTGCCTGACACTGTAAATCCCTCTGTGACCTCTGTGGTGCCTCGTGGAGGGGCCACCACCTTGCTCTGCCCCCCACACTGCTGCTCAGACCCCTCAGGTCGGCGCCGGCGCCTCCCCTGTGGGGTCTGGCCCCCCCTTTTTCTCCCACCCCATGAACACTACACACTCTGGGGTGCTCCCCTCCTGCCATGGTGCCTTATTTCCCCACATTCCCTTTCCCAGCCAGGGTGGGGATGTGCCTTGTCCCTCTGAAGCCAAAGACACGGTCCCTTGGCTGGAGCCCCACCCCAGGCACAGACTGATATCCCCCACACTTGAACCCGGGGGGCTGGTGTCTCACTGTGCCCTGCTGGGCACCACATTCCCAGGCTTTTAACATTCCCCTCTCCCCCCCAAAAAGGGGGTTTTGTACGTGGAAAGAATAAATGTTGTTTGAGACTTCAGGATCAGGTGTTGTCCCCTTTACTGTCCCTTCCCCAGGGGCAGTGTCTGGTGTTCACGAGGCAAAGCAGGACTAGGGGTGTAGGGGTGATTTTTCCTGTCTGGAGGGAGCTGGATCCTCCAGGAGCAATCTGAAATTCCTTCCAGGCATCTCCCAGGGGATTCTCACCTATGTTTCAGGTTCCAGGATCCCAGATAGCATCCTCAGACTCCTCCAAGGAAGCTACCCACGGTGATTTTCTGTCTTTTGGAGGAGGCTGTATCTTTTGGGATCCATCCGAGATTCCTTCCAGGGCCTCTCCCAGAGTCTTTTCAGCCACATTTCAGCTTTCAGCATCCCAGATAGCAGCCCCAGACTCCTCCAGGGAAGCTTCTTGAGGTGATTTTCTCCTTTGGAGGAGCCCTTATCCTTTGGGATCCACCCGATGCTCCTCTCAGAGCCTTTTACCACCCACTTTAGGACCCCGAGAGCCCAGGTCACCTCCCCAGATTTCCCAGGAAGCCGGGGGTGTGTGCTGGACTGCCGGGATCCTGCAGTAGCCGTGTCCCCCACGGCGTGGCAGCAGCAGCCGTGGCCCTGCTGGGACGGCCGTGTCCCTGTATTCTCGGCCGGACATCCACCCCTGGATTGTCCCCACTGCCCTACCCACCCCTCCTCTCCCTACTGGGGCTCTCACATCCCACCTGGGCTTCCCAACCCTTTCCCGGGGGGCTTTTCCCTGCCTGGGTGGGCACAAGTGGGTCAGGCAGGGTGGCACAAGGTGACTCTTGTGGCCTCTCCTGCCCCCTGTCCCCCTGTGCTCTGTCCCTGGCACCAATCCCCTCGCTCCCAATCCTTCCTGCCCTCACCCTTCGGGCCAGCCTGTATTTTTAGCCCTTGGCTGCTTTCGGGGGGTCTTCCCAGGGCAGGGAGAGCGTCTGTCCCGGGCTGGAGCCTCTCCAGGGCAGGCTCCGAGGGGCGTCCCGGGGCAGGCAGGGGTGTTGGAGCAGATTAGGTGGAGGTGGCTGGATTAGCCCCGTAAAACTGCCTGGGAGACGATTACTTAAAGTAGCGGAGAAGGAAGGCTGGGTGGGGACAGCAAGGGCCAGGGGGCTGCCTGTAATCCCCCTAAAGCCGCTTAAGGGAGCGCGGTTCCTCCAAGGATACAGCCCAGGGAAGGCTGCTGGGGTGACCTGCTCGCCCTGGGGGTCAAAGGGGGGGTGATTCTCTCGTATTTGGGGGACCCGAGGGGGTGGCAGCGGCGTCTGAGCCTGGGCATTCCATCCCCCCGGGGTGCGGGCATCGGTGATTCCCGGCTTGGGGGGAAACAGGCACAACAGCAGCACTTCCAGAGCGGAGTTCCTGAGGAGCCAACCGGGAATTTTGGCAAGTCTCTGTGTGTGTGTGTGTGTTCCCCGGGGGCTTTAACACAAGGAGGAGACAGGAGCCGGGCGGGGCGGCACAGCCCGTCCCCCCGGGGCAGAGGCAGCCCCCGCGGGTGCCAGCGCTGATCCCAGCTGTGTCAGCGCACGGGCCAGTGCCAGGCTGCAGTCAGCAAAGCCCTAATCCCCCCCGGCTGGCCTGGCATCGCCCCAGCACAGCAGTTTAAGCGCCTGACCTGAGCTCGCCCGATGCCACGGTCCCCTCAGGGGAGGGGGTGCCAGGCTGAGCCCCGGCTGGCTCTGCTGTGGGGACCCGTCCCCATCCCACCCCTGGGCAGGGTTTGTGCCCACTGGGATGAGGTGAAGTAGGGATGGGGGGGTTGAAGGAGGTCTCATAATCCTGCGGGTTCTTGGGTTGCGTTCCCAGGTTCTGGGAGGGGATTCTCCCACTCTGCTCTGGTGAGACCCCACCTGCAGCTCGGGGAGTCTCCATCAGAAGAAGGTGGAGCTGCTGGAAGGAGTCCGGAGGGGGCCACATAGATGCTCCAAGGGCTGGAGCCCCTCTGCTCTGGAGACAGTGGGAGAGCTGGGGGTGTTCAGCTTGGAGAAGAAAACCCTCCGAGGAGACCTAAGAGCCCCTTCCAGTGCCTACAGGGGCTCCAAGAGAAGCTGGGGAGGGACAAGGGAGAGTGCCAGGGCAAGGGGAAATGGCTCCCTGCCTGCATCCCTGAGGGCTGGCAAGGGACCGGGTGACACGGGGCTGCTCCCTCTCCCAGCTGACAGGGACGTGTCTGGTGCTGCAGGGGAGTGTGATGCCAACCCCGGGCCGTCGCTGCCCCCGGGACAGGCTCTGCCCGTTCCTGGAGGGCAGCAGCCTCATGATCCAGTGCCTTGGCACTGCTGAAGGTCAGTGCCCGGGGGTGCCATGGCCGGGCACTGCGGGGGTGTCACCTTGGCACTGCTCCCTCCCCCGGGCAGTGCTGGGTCAGGGGAAGTGGGTTCATTACTCATTAACGGGATTTACCATCCAGACCTCCCCAGGGAGCCGCTGGGTGCTTGGGGTGCCGCTCCCAGAGCCCCCCTGCACCCACCCTTCAGCATCCTCCTCATCCCCCTGCTGCTGGTGGGGCTGGGAGCCGACTGAGCCCCCCCAAACCCGCACTCGTGGCGCTGAGTGACCCACCCACGCTCCCGCAGCCCTCCCTCCCTTCCTGCCCCATTCCCAGCTCATTTTACCCGACCTGGGGGGCTGCTGCCCTTCTGGGGAGGGGCTGCGTGGGATGCTGATGCCATCCCTAGGGCTGCCCTCCTTACCCTTAAACCGGCTGTTTGGGGGTCCCTGGCAGAGCAGCCCCCTCTCACAGGCTCGGGGAGGGTCTGGAGCTCCCTGGTCGTCGCCGGGCTCCCCCCCAGCCCTGTCCCCTCTGCGTCCCCGCTGTCTGAGTCAGCTGTTCCGGGCGGGAGCCATGTGAGGCCGCGCACACATGGCTCCCCGCGCGGCACCGCGCTGTATTTTTAGCAGACGGTATCAAAAGCATAATTATGTCTGTTGTTTAAACGCAGCCTCTTTTCTGGCAGCCCCGGGAGCTCTCAGCTGCCTCCCGACGCCGCAGAGGGCAGGGAGGCGGGATGCGGAGCTGCAGGCAGCGGGCGGGGGGCTCGGGCGGGCGGGGGATGAGCCCCTCCACTCCCCTCCCCGCCCCTGCCCGGCAGGTAAGACCTTCCCCCCTCATTATAGGGGTGTCAGCCGGCACTTCTCGCACCCCCACATCATGTCCTGAAGCGCACACATGCCCCCAGGCTGCCTGTGAGGCGCTGGTGAGGGCGAGGAGGAGGATGGCGAGGAAGAGGACGGAGGGTGGGAAACGCGGTGGTGGCAGGAGGGGTCGGGGAGAGGGCGTTCGAGGTGACGGGAGTGTGGGAGGACACAGCTGAAGGAACGCTGCTGCATCCCCTCTCTCCTCCCCGCAGCCGCCTGTCCCCCCGGGGACCCGTCTGTCCCCAGCCAGCCCGAGCTGGCACCGAGCAAGATTCCGGCTCCGTGTCCCTGCCGTGACACCACGGGCTTGGAGCGGGGGGGCTTGAGGACCACAATCCCCCAAGCTCGGGGGGAGTCGGGCACCACGCTCAGGGGGTGCTGGGGACCTCACTCTGGGGCACAGCATCCCTGGGTGCCAGGGGAAACTGAGGCACAGCATCCCTGGGCATGGGAGAAACTGAGGCACAGCATCCCTGGGCATAGGGGAAACTGAGGCACAGCATCCCCGGGTGCCAGGGGAAACTGAGGCACAGCATTCCCGGGTACCAGGGAAACTGAGGCACAGCATCCCTGGGCATAGGGGAAACTGAGGCACAGCATCCCCGGGTGCCAGGGGAAACTGAGGCACAGCATTCCCGGGTACCAGGGAAACTGGGGCACAGCATCTGTGGATACCAGGGGAAATTGAGGCACAGCATTCCCGGGTGCCAGGGGAAACTGAGGCACATCCTCGCAGCCTGCCCAGCGCTCCTGCATCTCTTTTCCCTCCAGCAGGAGCGGTGCCACCTCACCCCCTGCCCATCACCGTGTTTTCCCGGCGCCGAGGACACAAGAGGGGCCCGGGCTGATGTCAGGCGACCCCGGCTGCTGCCAGGTACGTGCTGCCAGGAGCGCGGGCAGCTGCCAGCCCTGCCTGTGCGGCACGCAGGTGGCAGCGGGCTGCCCGTGTCCCTGGCTGCCGTCCTAAGCCCTTGGCCCCGGGGTGAGCTTTTAATTACATCAAGGTATTTGAAGCTGGTTCCTGGCGCTGGGTAAACAGGAGTCCCGGGCACGTGGAGGCGGGGGGGGCGAGGGGGTGGCACAGGACGGGCACAGTGCCCCCGCACCGGGGCTTGCCGGGACGGCTCGTCCCGCCTTGTCCTCCCCCGGGGTGGGAAGGAAGGGATGCAGGGAAGACAGAATCCAGCAGCATCCGTCGCCGCCGGGTCCTACATCCCCGCCGGCATCCCCCCGCGGCGCGCTTGGCTGGCAGGAGGGCATGGGGGGCACCGGCAAAGGTGGGTGGCTGCGACATCATCCGCCGGGTCCCCTCTGACGGGGACGACCTGCTTCACCTTCTCGCTCCATCCCGACCTTCACCCGAGAGCCACCCGGGGAAGAAGGGGCACCCTGGGCTGGGGAGGGCGGGGGGTGTCGGGGTGCAGCCCCCCAGCCCCGGCGGGGATGCGGCTCGTCTGTCCCCAGCAGCGAAGCGAGCGGGATTAGCGATGCTTACTCACCTCCCTGGGGAAAAGCGGGAGATTAGGGACGGGAGACGTGTCCGACCCTGCGGCGGCGGGGCCGTGCGGGATCGGTGAGGCTGCTCCGGGACCGGGACCGGGACCGGGGAGGCTGCCCAGGCCCCTCCGTACCGGCAGCCAGGGCTGGAGGGGAGCACGGGCTGCCAGAGCAGTTGGGCTGTGGCCCTAATTCCCAGAAAGCTGCTCGTGTGGGAGTGAGTGTCCTCCCGTGCCCTCCGCTCCGCCGCAGCCTCCAGACTCCTGAAGGTTTGACGTGGGGTTTTTTTTCCTTTTTATTTTTTCTTTTTTTCTTTTTTCTTTTTTTTTTTTTTTCATTTAAGCGCCGGGTGCAGATTAACAAAAGCTCTCGCGGCCATCGTGCCCGGTGCTGGGCACGGGGAGGGGGGATCGGGGCTGCTTCCTCTGCCTGCGCCTTCAGCTTCCTCACCTGCGCCGCGGTGGAGGCAGGTAGGTGCGTACCGGGCTCAGCGCCGGGGCTGGGAGGAGGAGGAGGAGGAAGAAGGAGGAGGAGGAGGAGAGGGAAGGGCTGGGACTCTGTGTATGCAGAGTGGACTCTGGGCAAGCCAGGGAGAGGGTCCATTTTGCGTGAGGAAGAGGCTGGATTTGGGGTTCTTTCCTATTCAGAAGTGGCTTGCGGGTCTGGGGGTTCAGAGCCCTTCCCTGGGGGGCCCGGAGGAGCTCTGGCCCAAGCAGGTGCTGTGGGCACCAGGAGAGCACTGGCAGGATCCTGGGCTGCTGGAGCATCAGCAGAGAGGGATTGCCGGGTACCAGCACGCCCATCCATCCCCCTCCCCCGTGCTGGAGCATCCCGGGAACCCACTGCCTCACACGGCCACGCATCCCCCCATGATCCCAAGGGACAGTGTGGGGCCAGTGTCCCTCCACCCCACGTCCTCCCGGTGTCTCCCCCATTCTCCAGCTCGGAACAGGGCAGGGATGCCAAGGGTTCTAATTCGGGTGTTTCCGGCCTCCCGCGGCGTGTTCCGGCCAGGGCTCGGCTCAGGGGTGTTGCCGTCCCTCTGCTCGCCCTCTGATTTAAGGGAGAAAACAGGGATTTTGGAGCTCTGTGCCAAACCACCATGGCAGAACCTCCCCGGGGGGGTTTATCTCTCAGCGAAGCCTGAGCTGGCAAAACTCGAGCCCACTCTGGACTCCCCCAGATCACCCTGAGGGACCCTCTGCGGGCCGTGGGTCGTGCCAGGACAGACAGTGAGTGGAAGGACCTTGGCCAGTGGTTGTGGGTGTGGGAGTCAGGCAGGGATCCTGCTCTTGGGGTAGGGGGGGCTATGGCTGAGCCCCAACAGAGCTTCCCACACCAGGCTACCCCATGGGGGATGTGCTGGCCCCGGGGAGGCTTCACCAAGGTCTTGGGCTCCCTGGCACGCCGAGGGCAGCATGGCATGAGGAGGGGACAGTGCCTGGGGATGCTGCCCCAGTGCATGGTGGGAAATTCCCTGCTGTCCCTCCAGCACACTCCCCCTTCCTTGCTCTTTGCCCCAGAAATGACTGCCGTGGACCCTCCTCAGGGCTTCCCAGTTTCAGGGTGGTATGTCCATTCCTCCCCCTTCCAGTCCCCTCCCTCACAACATTCCCAACACCCCTGGCCGCCCCGAGACCACACTGGGATGTGCAGACGCTTCCCAGAGTCCCTCCTGGCTGCCAGTTCCCCCACAGCCCTTCCGGATCCATCATTCCCAAGGAACAGAGGGAGGGAACGGGAAGAGTTTGTCTTTCAGCACCTTCTCATCGCAGGCAGGCGTGGGCTCTCCCTCGCCCCAAGCCCTGTCTGGGTCCCCTCCCTGTTCCCTGGCACCCAGTGGGTGCAGCAAGCAGCACCCCCAAGCCCTCCCCTCCACAGCGAGCAGGGCTCGAGGGGGTCCTGCTGTGAGCTGACCCTGCTGGTGGTGGGATGGTGCCACCCAAATGCCCTCTGACAAAACCAAATGACCCCCTTGGCACCCGGTGCCCCAAGCCATGTCCAGCAAGGGTTAACTCTGGCTCCCAGCTCCTGGCAGGGCCAGACCGCAAGGAAGCTGCTGCTGAGCTGGGAGGCTGCCCATGGCCTGCTGTTCATCTCGCTGCTGGGCTCCCCTGGGCCCTGGCCTGCCCTCACCCCATCTCCTTCAACCCCCAGCCCGCCAGCCCCCCGTGCCGAGCCGGGCCGGGCCGTGCCGAGCCATTCCAGGGGAGCCGTGAGCATGGATGCAGTTTATGTAAGGAGTGCGTGTCCCTGGGACACACACACGTTACATAAACCTGCACGGCACTGCTGCCATCAGCACCACCTCACCGGGAGCCCGGGGATGGGGGGTCCACCTGGGAGCCCCCCCTGGACCTGCTCCCCCTGCTCCGGGGCTGGAGTGTAGCTGGGAAAGAATGGGCAGTGGGAGATGGTGGGCTTGGGCTCAGGGTGCTGGGAATGGTGCACAGAGCACCCACGGGGTGCTGGTTCTTGCCTGGTGGGCTGCAGGGCATGGCTGGGATGGATGTGATGCTGGTGGGCTGTATGGTGTGGCTGGGATTTCTGTGATCCTGGTGGGCTTCAGGACGTGGCTGAGAGGGGTGTAATCCTGGTGGGCTGTATGGTATGGCTGGGATTTCTGTGATCCTGGTGGGCTGCAGGGCACGATGGGGATGGATGTGATCCTGGTGGGCTGCAGGGCATGCCTGGGATGGGTGAGACCCCAGTGGGCTGCAGGGAAGGGGTGAGTGGCTACCCAGGTACTCCCTCCTCATCACTCGGCAGGATGGCACCATGGGGATGCTGCCACAGCATCTCGGTGCTCCACAAAGCCCCTCTGAACCCCTTGGAGCATATCCCTCCCTTCCCGCCTGGCTGTTGCTGGCTCTGTAGGGAGGTAGAGGAGCTCTGCCTTCATCCCAGGCAGCTGGAGGAGGGATGGACAAGGCTCTGGACCGAGGTGGCAGCAGGACTTGAGGCAAAGCCAAACGGACATCCCATGGGGTGGCCACATGTTCCATGCTGGACACGCCACCACCAGCACCAGGACAGGGGGTGCTTGGCCCATCCCGGTGTTTCTCCCATTCCAGTTCCGCCCGGAGCGGGGCGGCTGGAGCCTTTCATTGGTGACGGGGCGGCGTTGCCGAACAAAGGGCGCTTTCTTCGCCCGCACGGGGCAGAGCACACCTGCCCGCCTTGGCACCGTCGCCGGTGCCCTCGGGGCTGGGCGGCACCGCCGGCACCGCGCCGATTCCCGGTTTCCCGGGCGTCAGCAGCCCCAGCATCCCTCCCGCCTGCCCAGTCGCTGCCGGAGCCGGCGGAGGCTGCAGATCGCGGGGAGCGGAGCCACTGCCACCACCTTGTCCTGCTGTCACACGCCCCAGGATGCTCAAGGCTGCCTAGAGCCGGGGGAAGGTCCCACTTGTGCTGCTCCCTGGATACCCCTCTCCCTGAATCCCAGTCCACCGCGACCTCCAGCTCGTAGGACAATAGGCAGGAGGAGCACGGAGCCCCTCAAGCCAATGGATCAAAAACTCCAGCTCCGGCATTCGGAGAAGAGCATCCCCAGGGCCGCCCAGGCGGCTTTCTGCCTCCTCCAGATCCCAGAGCCGGACCCCTTCAGCCTGTGGGTTTAGGTGCTCCTGAATTCCCGGCTTCTCCTCTCCGGGATTTGGTGTCACCAGCGGAGACACCCGCTCGTCCTCGGCGGTGGGGTCCCTGATGGACCCTCCAGGTAGCTGTGGGGTGGAGGGGATGCTCGCCGAGCTCTGGGAATGGCTTGTTGTGCTCCCGATGGGATGAAGGACAGGGGACAACGTCAGCCTGGGGACCCTGGGGGAACAGGGGGGACCCCGGCGATGGCGTGTGGTGGGGCAGCCTTGGGGCTGCGGGATGGAGCCGTGTTGGGAGCAGCTTCTTGGAGCGGGGCTGGATGGGAGAGCCTGGGTGGGTCCTGCGCCCTGGAGGGATTGGGTGGGTGTTTTCAGGGTGTCCCTGTGCCCCAGGGTGCCCCGGCTCGGACAGGGGTGCTCCAGGATGCTTCCCAAGCAGTGTAGGAATGGGGACTTTGCTCTCCTTGGGCAGAGGATGTGACGGGGACAGGCGGCTCTGGGGACACAAACTCCTGTCTCCGCCCTGCCCCTGTCCCCACCTTGTTCCTGTCCTCATCCCACTCCTGTCCCCATCCCGGCCATCAGGGCGGCTCTGTCCCACCCAGCAGCAGGACTGGGAACTGGGTGACCCCGTGCTTGTCGCCCCCGGCTCTCCCGGCTGCCGGGCAGGAAGTGGGGACAGGAGGACATGGGGACAGGGGGATAAGAGGACAGGGGAAAGGGATGCGACCGCCGGCGCGGCGAGGTCTGGCTCTGCACCCCGCGTGTGCGTGTGGCTCGGGTCCCGGAGGAGGGTTAATCCAGCAAATCTCCCCAGGCATTTCTCCCAGGAGGGGCCCCTGGGAGAGCGGGGAGCTCCCCCCTCGCTGGAAGCCCTCCTGGGAAGCGCAGCCCAGCCCTGGCCGGAGGCAAATACCTGCGCGGGGCACGGCCTCCCCACGCTGGGTGCCAGCGGCCGGGCGTGGGGCCAGGCTGGGTGCGGAGGGACGGGTGGGCACGAGGTGCGTCCTGGCCTCCAGCCCCGCCGAGATGGGCGCAGGAGCGACGGGACGGGAAGGGGACACACGCCCCACACACGTGCCCTCCCTGGTCGTGCTTCCCGACGGATGCCCGCGGGGCACGGGAGCCAGGGATCCCCTCGCCATGCCGAGGAGCTTCCCATCCCACACGGAGGGGCGGAGATGGGGGGTTGAAAGCAGCACCCCCAGCAACAGCCCCAGCCACCCCCGTGCCTCGGTTTCCCCGCAGCGCTGCCCGGGCAGGGCTCGGTGCGGTGCCCCGCTGATGCCCCGCTCCCTTGCCCGCAGGATCCGGCCAGCCCGGGACGGAGCTGAGCACCACATGAGTGTCGGAGCAGCATGGCCAGCGACGCCAGGATGGGGGAGACCCCGACGCGGTGGAGGAGAGCCCCGGACGCAGCGCAGGACTCCCGGGGCATGGAGAGCAGCGGGATGGTCTTATCCCGAAGCGCTGCTGCCGAGCTGGGACTCACGGGTTACCCGGAGCCCGGCAAGCTGAGCTACGGCATGGAGAAGGGGTGTCCCTGGAGGGGCTCCGAGGGATGTTTGGGACCCGTCCGGGAGCTCGCCGGGGGCCGGCTGGGCTGTCCCTACCCCCCGGCCCCGCCGTGCCTGCGGGATGCCCTGTGTCGCCCCAAGGATGGAGCCGAGCTGCCCCCGCTGCTGCCCCCCAGGAACGGGCAGCCCAAGGCGGGCTGGGGGGAGCCTTGCAAGGACCACCCCGGGTCGCGGTGGGCTGAGGCCGTGCTGGCCCCCCTGGCCCTCTACAGCCACGCGTACCACCGCTACCCGCTGCCCGTGCCCGGGCTGGACACCCAGCGCCCCAGCGCCGCCGGCAAGCCCCGAAGCGCGGCGGGGGACACGGCCGGAGACCCCCCGGCTTTCCGCCACTGCCCCTTTCTCGTGGAGGCCAAGCACAGCCCCTTCCTCCTATCCTCGTTGCTGCCCAGCGGACCCCCGGCTGACCCCCCGTTTGGCGGCGCGGGGGCCGAGGGGCCGGGGGCGATGGGGGACGGGCGATTCGCCGGCGTGGACTGGCGCTTGGGCTCCTACGCGCCCGCCTGGGGACAGCCCCTCTACCTGGGGGTCCCGCCGAGGTGCAAGGCGGCCCTGACCTCTTTCGACGACTGCTCCAGCTCAGGGAACAAGGTAGGGCGCCCCTGAGAGCGTGGATGGTCGGGGGTCCCCGGTACGCCCCTGGGTGACAGCGGGCTCCAGCCTCACCTGAACCCGGCTGGGAGCGGCGCGTTGCGAAAGGCGACGCTGGCACCCGCAACCAGGGCAGGGCAGGGCCGGGCAGCTCCCCGAGAGGGCAACGCAGCCCCCCCTCTCCCCTGCAGCTTGTCAGGGTGGTCCCAGCCCCGCCGAGAGACGGGGTGACACGCCCTTGGGGTGATGCCGTGCTCCGCGGTGTCCCCGCGGGTGATGCCACCCCCGGGCTGAGTCACGGCAGCAGGAGCCGGCGGGGGCGGCGGGAGGCAGAGCTGCCAGCCGTGGGTGCGCCCGTCGCACCCGGTGCCCGCTGCGGCTCCCCATTCCTTTCCCACGCTGCCAGAGGAGGGGGGGGAACACAGCACCCCCATCACCCCACGGCCGGCGGCCGGGAAGCACCGGGAGGCTGCCCAGCTCGAGAATGTGGTGGGAGAAAGAGAAGCAGGGCGACAGAGTGCTCCCCATCAGCCCCCGGCAGCGATGGGGGTGACAGGCAGTGACAGGGACTCACACCTGGGGTGACACCAGCCCCTCTGCTCCCTTTCCAGGAGTTTTACCCGAAGAAAGAACCCGGGTTCCACCCCTCCACCAAGGACCACGCGGCGCCGCATCTGCTGGGCAAGAGCCAGGCAGGGCAGGACAGAGACGGGGAGGGGGAGCCGGCGGTGCCGGAGCTGCCCGGAGCCCCGTGGAGGGATGGCCGAGCGGGGGGCAGCTCGGCGGTGCCCACTCCCCATGCCCACACGCCTCCCCCCAGCGCCAGCCACCCCCTCTTCCTCCTGCAGCCCGGAGCGGGGGGCTGCGGGGGCGCCTGGGTGAGCGCACGGCCCCACGGCGCCGATTTTTCCACGGAAACGGTGCCAGGACGGCCCTCAGAGCCCAAAGATGAGAGCCTGGGGTACCAAAGCCTCCAGCCCGGCTCGCCACCGGGATCCAGAGAGACCAACCCATCGCCTCTGCTCACGGACGGGCACTACCCACCGGCTCTTGCCAAGCCGGAGCCCCCCTCAGCCTGTCTCTGCCCCACCCCGGGCTGCGAGGGGTGCCCGGGGGTGGGCTGTGGGGTGCCCAACCCCTTCGAGCCCACCCTGGGGGTGCCCGAGGGGCGTTTCCAGTGCCCGCCCAGCAACCACACCAAGCTGAAGAAGACGTGGCTGACGCGGCACTCGGAGCAGTCGCTGCCGCGCCTCAAGGCTGCCCGGCGGGATGGGGGTCCCGAGCCCCCCGGGGAGGGAAAACGCTCCACCAAGCGACCCCATGGCACCGCTGATGGACCCCGCGCTGCCAGCGAGGGCGCCGGGGCAGCCAAGAGGGGCACAAAGGTCGCCATGTGCCCTGGTGATGGCACAGAGAGACGAGGGGACCCCGAGGAGAGGAGGATGGAGCTGGGAGAGGGAGGTAAGGAAGGAGGGTGCAGGACGAGGTTGGCAAGAGGGTGGTGGCATCACCCAGTCCCAAAGGAACTTTGCATCCCTGTTCCTGGCACCCACAACACGAGCTGGGAACACGTCAGGAGTGGGAAACCTGCTGCACTGGGGCTTTTCCTGGCATGGCTGCTTCTGACAGCGATTCCCAGGGCAGGAAGAGTTAGAAATGCTCCTTTGGAGTGGCGTGGCACCCTTGGATGGGATGCCTGGAGGTGGAAATGCCCCTTCGGAGTACTGTGACACCCTCGGGTGGGAGGCCTGGGGGATGGAAGTGCCGTCACTGGGTCAGTGACTCCTCAGGGAGGTGTTGGCATCTCAGGCCCGACCTCTGCAGAGCTCCAGCCCTACTTTCCAGCCCTACTTTCTGGCCCAGTTTCCAGCCCCCACCACAGCGTGCCAGTCATAGAATCCCAGAATCCTGGAATCGTTTGGGTTGGAAGGGACCTTAAAGCCCATCTTGTCCAATCCCTTGCCATGGTCAGGGCCACCTTCCACTAGACCAGGGTGTCCCAAGCCCCATTCAACCTGGCCTTGGACACTTCCAGTCCCTCCCAGCTGGCGTGGATGGGGCTCCACAGTGTCCCCAAGCACCTCCTGTGTCCCCTAGACCCACCAAGCCGGCAGGAGCCGTGGTGCCTGCAGAGCCTGCCCTGCACTGAGCTGCCCCAGAGCATCCCCCGCTGCTGTGCCTGCGCCCCCCGGGCCACGGGGGACCTCAAGGGCAAGGAGGAGGAAGAGGAGGAGCCCCCTGAGAGCACCTGCAGACTGCTGCACTTCCGCAGGTGAGCCCGGGGCTCCAGGGGAGCTCACAGGGTCGGGGGTACATGGAGCAGGGTGCATGGAGCACCCCTCCTGTCACCCTGCTTTGGAGCATCTTCTCCATCATCTCACTTCCTAACACCTTGTCCCATCGCTTTGTTTGGGAGCATCCACTCCTGTCTGTCCACTTTTTAATGTCTCCTCTTTAGAGCATCCCCTCCCTTCACCCCTCTTTGCAGCAACCTCTGCTGTCACCCCATTTGGGTGCATCTCCATCACCCCACTTTAGAGCATCCTGTCTCCTCACCCCACTTCAGAACACCCCTTTTGGGTGCATCCCCATCATCCCACTTCAGAATACCTCATTTGGGTGCATCTCCATCACCCCACTTCACACCATCCCCTCTCATCACCCCACTTTACACCACTGTCTCCAGTCACCTCCCTTTAGAGAATCCCCTCCCACTTTTGAGCACCCTCTCCCCTCACCCCAATTTTTAACATCCTGTCTCATCACCCCGCTTCTGACCACCCTCTCCTGTCCCTCCACTTTTGAGCACCCCTCCTGTCCCCTCTCCCTGCAGGTTTGCCCTGGGGGACAACGGGGAGCTGAGTGTCGATGGCCTCTGCACCCTGGGGGGAGCAGAGGAGGAGCTGCTGGAGGAATCCAGCCCCGAGCCGGGGGGTAGGAATGTGGGGAGCAGCCTCTGCCTGGCCAAATACCTCCTGGGGGTCCTGGGGGATCCCTTCTGTGACGCCGTCCGCAGGGACAGGGACACGTGGCCGGGAGCCCCCGGCGGGCCCGAGGGTAAGGGGGGACCGGGGTTGGGAGGGTGGCACTGGGGGACACTGGGGGCACTGGGGAGGCTGAGGCTGTGTTTCCCGCAGGGGTGACGGCCTGGCGGCGGGGGGAAGGAGCACCCCAGCTCTGCGACTCCTGCCAGCGTGGCTTCTTCAACTCCCATTGGAGCTGCGCCAGATGTGGCTTCCAGCTGTGCCCCGACTGCCACCGCAGCAGGAGGGAGGCTGATGGCCCTGGTATGGGGACATGGGGAGACTGAAAAGGGGGTGTCAGCCCTTAGGGGAAGCTTGGTGGGGACGAACACACCCTCTCTCCGACACAGAGGGTCCCGGTCCAACACAGCCACCTGAGTGCACCCCTGGGCGAGACCACCCCATCACAGCCCTGGTCCCCACGCAGTTCGTCCCCACCTGTGGTGAGTGTGTCCCCACCCCCAGGACCCTCCTCTGCCCGCTGTCGGAGGGCTGACACCCCTGTCCCTGCTGTCCCCAGTCCTGACCAGGCTCTGGAAGCTTCTGCACGAGGTCAGGGCCAAGTTTGGCATCGAGTCCCACTGTCCCTGCGGGGAGGGGGCTGCGGAGCAGACCCCGGCAGAGCCCCCGGGCAGGCAGGTATGGAGTGGGGTAAAGGGGGTGCCAGTGCACCCCAACCCCTGCACAGGGTGTCTGTGAGGTGTCTGTGGGGCTGTGGCTCTCCCCTGATGCCCACATGGGTGTTTCAGGAACCGCCGGGGGCTGCGGTGCCCACCCGGGCCCCCCCCCCCCCCGGC
>JAWWMP010000060.1:3223200-3236652 GCA_035047865.1 Dendrocincla tyrannina | reverse complement strand
GCACCCTGCAGCCCAGCTCGCCCCCCTGCCCCCCGCTGCCCCCCACCCCACTCCCCCCGTTCCCCCCAGACTGGGACCAGCCCTCCCCCCTCAGTGCCCTGCAGTCCCACCCTCCCTGGGACCCCCAGTCCCCCCCTAGTTCCAGCCCCCCCGGGACCCCCCATCCCAGCGACCTTTTCTACCCCAGCCCGGGTGTCTCCCAGTCCAGCAGGCCTTACCCTCCCAGTATTCCCCAGTCCAGCCAGCCCTTTCCCACCAGTATCCTCCAGTCTAGCCAACCCCTTCCCCCCAGTGCCCCCCAGCCCAGCCAACCTTTTCCCCCCGGTGTCTTCCAGTCCAGCCAACCCCTTCCCCCCAGTCTCCCCCAATCCAGCCAGCCCTTTCCCCCCAGTCTCCCCCAGTCCAGCCAGCCCTTTCCCCCCAGTTTCCCCAGTCTCCCCCAGTCCAGCCAGCCCTTCACGTCCTTCATCTTCCCGTGCATCCTGCAGTCCAGCCAGCCCTTCTCCTACCGCAGCCCCCCCCGGCTCCCCAAATCCTGCCAGCTCTTCACCCCCAGCCCCCTGTGGCCCCCCTCCCAGTCCAGCCAGCCCTTCCCGTCCTGTGCCCCCCCGTGCCTCCCCCAGTCCAGCCAGCCCTTCCTCTACTGCAGCCCCCCGCGGCTCCCCAAGCCCAGCGACCCCTTCCCCTTCTACCTGCCCCCCTACAGCCCGCTGGGGGTCCCCCAGTCCAGCAGACCCTTCCCCTTCTGCACCCCCTCGTGCATCGCCAAGGCCACCGAGCTCTTCCCTTCCTATGTGCCCCCCCAGCCCAGCAGACCCTTCCCCACTTACACCCCCCTGCACATCCCGCAGTCCAGCAGACCCTTCCCCTCCTCCAGGACCCCCCATCCCACCCCCCCTCTCGCCCCGCAGTCGCCGGACCCCTTCCCTCACCACCCCGTCCAGCCCACGCTCCGCCGGGGCTCTTTGTCCCCTCGCCTGCACGTCTGGGGGGTCCCCTCCCCGCCCCAAAACCCCGCCACCCCCTGAGCGGGCTGTGCTCCCCCTCCCCACCCAGCCGCGGGACCCCCCCCCTTTTCCCATGGGGGACGCCCCGACGGCGGAGCTGGAAGCGGTGCTGGATGGAGGCGGGTGGGACGTGGGGGCGACTTTCGAGGGGTCCCCCGCGCCCCCCACGCCCGTCAGCCTGGGCAGGACCGTCTGCTACGTGGTGCTGGCCGTGCTGTTCAACGAGGAGGTGAGGCAGCATCCCCCCCAGACCCCCGCGGGGACCCCCGAGAGCCCCCTCGGGTGCCCACCGAGCGCCGTCGGTGCCCGCAGGGCGCGGTGCTGCTGGTGCAGGAGGCCAAGCCCGAGTGCCGCGGGAGGTGGTACCTGCCCGCCGGCAGGATGGAGCCCGGAGAGGGGGTCGTGGAGGCCCTGAGGAGGGAGGTGAAGGAGGAGTCGGGGCTGGAGTGCGAGCCCGTCACGCTGCTGGCGCTGGAGGAGAGGGGCCCCGCCTGGATCCGCTTCGCCTTCCTGGCACGCCCCGCGGGTGAGTGCTTGGGACGGGGTGGGACACCCGGTGTGTCCTCTGGCAGCATCAGTAGTGTCCCTGGCCTGCCCTGTGCCAGGGTGTTGGTGTCCCCTGCCAGCCCTACAATGGGTGTCTGTGTCCCCAGACAGCCCTGGGATGGGAATTGGCGTCCTCTGCCATCCCCATGATGGGCATCCCTGTCCCCTGACAGCCCTGTGATGTGCATTGCCATCCCAATGATGGCCATCCCTGCCCCCTGCCAGCCCTGTGATTGGCATTGCCATCTGCATGTTGGGCATCCCTGTCCCCTGCCACCCCTGTAATGGGTGTCTGTGTCCTCTGCCAGCCCCTCAATGGGAATTGGCATTCCCTGCCAGCCCCCTGATAGGTATCCGTGTCTCCTGCCAGCCCTGTGATGGGAATTGGCATCCCCAGCCCTGTGATGGGCATCCCTGTCCGTTGCCTGCCTTGTGCCCAGGCATCTGTGTCCCCTGCCAGGCCCACAATGGGTATCCCTGTCCTCTGCCAGCCCTGTCATGGTCATCTGTGTCCCCTGCCAGCCTCATGATGGGCATCTGTGTTCCCTGCCAGCCCCATGATGGGTATCAGCCCTGCCCAGCCCTGTACCAGGTCACTGGTGTCCCCTGCCACCTTTGTGCCAGCCTGTGTCCCCTGCCAGCCCTGTGCCAGGTCACTGGTGTTCCCTGCAAGCCCCATGATGGATTTTTGCACCCCCAGCCAGTCCTGTGCCAGGGCATCAGCATCCCCTGCCAGCCCCATGATGGACATCTCTGTCCCCTGTCACCACCACCACCAGTACTGGCACCCTCCCAGCCCCATTCTGGGCTATCGGTGCCCACTATCAGCCCCACAACAGGGGTCTCACTGCCCCCCCAGCCCCCTCACCAGGCACTGCCACCCCCTGCCCGCCCATTCCCGTGCTCCTGCCATCCCATACCAGGACCTCCCTCTGCCCTCAGGTGGGACCCTGAAGACCCTCGAGGAGGCCGATGCCGAGTCCCTCCAAGCCACGTGGTGGTCGGGGGACCCCCGTGAGCTGCCCCTGCGCTCCCTGGACATCCTGCCCGTGCTGGACCTGGCCACCCGCTACCGCCAGAGCCCCCCGCACCCCCCGACCCTGCCCCGGGAGCTGCCCTGTGCCCCCCTCTGCCTGCGCCTCCTGCTGCCCTTCACCAACGCTGCAGGTGACCTGTGGGTGCTGCTGGGCACCGCTGGGACCCCCCACCTGCCCGTAGTGACCTGTGGCACGTCCCCCCGTGAGCTGCG
This sequence comes from Dendrocincla tyrannina, assembly GCA_035047865.1. Taxonomy (NCBI): domain Eukaryota; kingdom Metazoa; phylum Chordata; class Aves; order Passeriformes; family Dendrocolaptidae; genus Dendrocincla; species Dendrocincla tyrannina. Next base: position 3,233,850 of record JAWWMP010000060.1, on the reverse strand, counting down.
TGGGGGGCTGTGCCTGCCTGTGCTGTGGCTGCTGAGGGACTGCCTGCCCTGGGACACCCAGCCCTGGGTGCTGGGGCTGCTGGGGCTGCAGCACCGCGCTGGGGGGCCCGGGGGGGCCGATGGCATCTGCTTCAATGTGGCGCTGAGCGCCCCACTCAGCACCCACGGGGATGTGCCCCCCGAGCTGCGTGACCCTGCGCTGCGCTGGTGGCACGTGGAGGAGGAGGGTCTGAGGGGCCGCATCCTGCAGCGGCTCCAGGCCACGGTGCCCATCCGTAGTTAGTGCCCAGGAGGCCTGGATTGGAGGGGGACACACATCCAGGGGGTCCCTGCTGGCTGTGCCCAAGGGGGGAGCCCCCTGGGATGGGCTCATGGATGGGGGGAGCTTTGAGGGTTTCATTGTGGGGTGCTGAGCCCCAAAATAAAATCAACCCGGCTGCTGCTTCTTCCATTCACCTGGCTGTGGGTAAAGGATTGTGGGAGGAAAAGTGGGGAGAGGGGTTTTTAGGGGTGCTTGGGAAGGGATGACAGGGGCACAGGATGTGGTTCTGAGCTCACAGCTTTATTAGAGCAGAGTTCCCACCACCCAGGGGCAGGTGCTGAGCGGGTTCAGGGGGCATTGACCCCCACCAGCACAAACACACACACACATGTCACACGTGTCACCCCCCTGTGCCACAGCACCGGGGGGGACGATCAAGTCCTTGCAGTCGAGGTGGGGAGGGGGGCCACTGCCCCACACACCCCATTATTGCCCATAAAATCCCTGCTGGAGGTTTGGGGGGCTTGGGGCAGCTCCCACAGTGGGCAGGGGGAGCAGGGACCCACCACCCAGGAGGACACACTTTGCACCCAGCGGGGCCACATCCTGCACGGGGAGGTGGCGTCACCACCGAGGTGGTGATGAAGGACTCTGTGCCTCTTCTTCCTCCCGTGAGGTCCTTCCCGGGGTGCCACGGCCATTCCTGGTTCCTGGCAGTCAGAGCAGGGCCACTGGAGGCTACCAGAACACGGGTTTGGCCATCCCCAGTGGCCACGGCAGCCCAGCCCAATTGGGGGGGCTCAGAGGGGGCTCAGGGGGGCCCCTCTGGTGGCCCCTTGACCAGCGCGATGGCAGCCAGCTCCTTGCAGAACTCCTCCAGCACCACCACGCCCTTGAAGAGCACCGTGTGGTCCATCCTGTGGGCAAATGAGCAATTGGGGGGCATCTGTGGGGTACATCCCCCTGCTCCCAGTGCCCCCCAGCACTCACTGCTCTCCAGGCACCAGCCCCAGGAGCTGCTGGCGCACCAGGAGCAGCTTGGCCCTGGAGTGGGGCACCCGCTGGAGCCGCTGCATCAGGTCCCCAATCACCTGTGTGGGGGATAAAAAGAGCCTGACCCCATGTCCAGGGGGTGTCCCCATGTCCCCCCCACCCCAGTGGGTGACATTACCCTGATGAGGACGGAGAAGAGCGAGCGGCAGCCGGGGGCCAGGTTGAGGTAGGGGTCCAGCAGGTACTCGTGGAGGTGGGGATGGGGGAAGGCAGCCAGGTGGGACAGCACCGAGGTCACCTGCAGGTTCAGGCTGTAGGGCTGGGATTGGGAAGGGGGGGATGCTCAGGGGCTGGGGTGGGGCTGATCCTCCCCACAACATCCCCCAGCAGGGTCCCGAGCCCATCCCCACCAAGCACTACGGATGCTCTTTGTCTCCATTATGGGGGTCACAGGGCTGGCAGCAGCCACGGGAAGCCTCAGCATCCCCTACTCAGACATCCCCCAGCCAAGACAAGGGCTGTGCCAAGGTGAAGGGGCACCCAGGCGTACCTGATCCAGGATCCGGGTCATCCTGTCAAACAGCACCTTGAGGAAGTGACCCTCATAAAACGCCACTCCAGGGTGGCAGGACTCGAGGGGCCGGGGGGATGAGGGCCACCCCCACGGGGCCACACTGGCACGGCACGTCTGGACCTGGCAGGGTGGGGACAGCAGGTGAGGGCCAGAGTAGAGACCACCACTAGAGGGATGGGGACCACCCCAGACACCCACCATGCCCAGGGCATCATGCACGTAGGTGTCATAGCTGCCTTCCTCCATGCAGGAGGAGGTCTTTGCCTCCTCCGGGACCAGGCAGAGGAAGCTGGAAGAGAGGAGAGAGGGATGGGGAGGAGGATACAACCCCCCCGAGCCAGGGCAGCCCCTCCAAACCCCTACCTGCTGACCACCTCGCTCACTTGCCCCTTCCCCGACGGGGCTGGTCCTGGGGTGGGATTATTTGTTGCCCCAAAGCCTGTGTCTGGGAATCCGTCAGTGAAATAGGGATCTTCCTCCAGGTCCCTGCGGGGCCAGCACAAGGGAATTAGTGGGGTGGGCACCGAGGGGCTGCCCCCCCTGCCCTGCCCCGGCCCCCACTCTCTCACAGCCCATCCTCATCGGGGTCTGTCTCGGGGGGTCCGCGCTCCTCAGGTGCGTGGGGGCCTCGCTGCAGGTACGCCCTGGCCTCCAGGTTCCTCAGCACCAGGTTGTGAGCCACGTGCTCGTGGGGCTTCCTCAGGAGCTCCTCGAAGAGCCGCAGGCTGGCCAGGCTGATCTGGGCAGGGCCAGCGGGGTGAGCCCCCCCAGCACTGCCCCCCTGGCACCCCCCTGGCACCCCCTGGCACAGGTGGGGCTCACCTCGTCGGACAGGTGGTCGCAGCGGTCGATGAGCTGCGTGCGCAGGGGGTGGGGGGGGTCCCCGGGGGTCTCGGGGTGCCGGTGGGGCCCCAGCAGGAAGAGGACAAGGCGGTGGAGCAGGGCAGGGGCGCGGATCTGCCGCACTGTGCCCGTCAGCAGGGCCGTGGCACTCAGGACAGCGAGCTCTGACCTGCCGGGGTGGGAGGCTGTGAGGGGTGTCCAGGGAGAAAGGAGACCCCCTGTTTTCCCGGCTCCAAGGGGGTCCTGGATAGCGAAACAGCCTGGCTGCCTCAGACACTCACATCTGCAGGAGCTGTGGCTGCAGGATGCCCTGGAAAAACTTCTCCTCCACGGCCTTGGTGACAGCGTCGGCCACGAGCTGTGGGAGAGGGAGAGGCTGAGCATGGGATGCCCCAAGGCAAGAGGACACAGTCTCAGGGCAGGGTCAGGTTGGACATCAGGAAGAATTTCTCCATGGAAAGGATGGTCAGGCATTGAAAGGGGCTGCCCAGGGAGGTTTGGAGTCCCCATCTCTGGAGGTGTCCAAGGAAGGACTGGATGTGGCACTCAGTGCCCTGGGCTGGGGGACAAGGTGGGCATCAGGAACAGCTTGAACTCGATGATCCTGGAGGGCTTTTCCAACCTCAATGATTCTGTGACTCTGTGAGTCACAATGATGCTTACCGGGTGGGCGCCCATCACCAGCTCATCCAGGTAGTCCAGCCAGGAGAGGAAGGCAGCCAGGCTCTCCTTTCCTGGGAAAACCCCTTCACTGGCACCATCCCCCTGCGACCTGCACGGGATGGAGGACATGGGGAGGCTGTGACAAAACCCTGGTGCCACCTCAGCTCCCCTTTCCAGCACCCCCCTCACCTCCAGCTGGCCCTGTCCATGGCGAGGACATCAGTGGGGTCGGTGCCAGGGGGCACGGCGCTGTAGAGGTCACAGAGGTGCCCTGTGAGCAGCTGGCACAGGGCACTGCCCCGCACCAAGCAGGCAGCAGACTCCTCCTGTGCCAGCCCTGTCAGCAGCAGCAGGTTCTCCCGAGCCTTCAGAGCAACCCGGCTCTTCTGTGAGGAAGAAGAGGAGGAGAGAGGGGTTGTCACACAGCTGGCAGTGCCCATTGTCCCCTCCTGCCACCCCTTTTGCCTGTACCTTGCTTCTGCACAGCCCCACCAGGGAGGTGATGAGGTTGCTGTCCCTCCGTGGTGGGGAGGGCTCGACTGGGGGGGAGCTGGCAATGGTGCCCGGGGGATGCTCCAGACCCTCTTCCCTGGGGCTGTCCTGCAGCTCCTGGGCTCTCCTTCCATTCAGGATGCTCTTTCCCTGGAGAGGAAGAGGAGCAGCAAAGGAGCCACCACCTTCCACCACCTTATGGTGCAAAGGAGCATCGTAGCCACCACCTTCCTCCTCCTCCTCCTCCTCCCCCTGAGGAGCTTTGCCATGGGGATGGGGCTGCAAAAAGCTCAGTGAGGGGACCCCAAATTGTCCCACCTGCACTCGGGGGCTGCTCACCTCCAGGAGATACGGCAGCAGGCTGGGATCCTGCTGGATCTTGGAGCAGAGGACAGCAGCAAACTGCACCTCCTCCTTCTCCATGCCCGAGCCCAGGCGGTCACTGCTGAGCTGGAGCAGCTTCTGGGAAGGCAGGGAGAGGGATGTGGGAATTCTGGGGGCTCTCCCACCCCATCTCCATGGGCAGTGCTTCCCGGGGAGGGTTGGCAGGGATACAGCCAGCCCAGGGATGTGGGATGGCCAGGTGGGAGCTCACCTGCACTGGCCTGTGCACATTGAGGTAGTGCAGGAGTGGGTGCTGCACCTGCCCCAGCACCCGGCTGAAGAAGAGCAGGACCTGCTGCCTCATCCCAGGGGGATACTGGGAATGAGACATGGAAAGGAATCAGACAGAGCCCCATTAATTTCCCTGTAATCGCCCCAAGTCACCCAATGGCTCACCCAGGGGGATGCCCCAAAATGAGTCAAAAGGATCCATGGACCCCCCCCAGCACATCCCTGGGCTCCCTTTAACAATAAGGCACTTAACTCAGTTCTCTGCACTGAAAAATCTGGGGGATTATTTTCCCTTTCCCAGCACCCGAAACCCTAAATCCTCTCAGTCACAGAAGGTCCAGAACGTTTCCACAGCCCACACTACATTTACATTTGAATAAAAATCCATTTATAGGGGCATCATTATTATTATTATTAGCAACAAAGGCACAGCAGAGCCACTATATCTGTTACATTTGGGCAATATTTACTTTTCCAAACCCATCTCATCCCACAAATCCAAGCAGTGATCTGCCAGACGTGTGAAAAACCCCTTTCTTTGCACACAGGGATGTGATGAGGGCAGTGCAAGAACCACTCAGACAAACCCCAAAAGGGATCCCACTGGGGATCTTAAATTGAGGAACCCAAGACCCTCTGAAAAAAAGCCAGGTTTGCTCGAAAAAAAGCCAGGTTTGCTCAGGAAAAAAACCACTTTCTCCCCAAAAAGCCAAGCCCCCCGACCATCTCACACTTCACAAAGCCCCATTCCCAGTAAAAACGCTCCCAAATTAAAATGACTGAGCAAGCACCACATCAAGCAGCTGGAAAAGGCTGCAGGTGCTCCAGCTCCAGGGGATTCCTCCCCACTGGGGCGGGTTTCCCAGTGCTGGGACACCCACCTCCGCCTTTCCCAGTGTTCCCAGTGTCTCCAGCAGCTTGTGCTGGAGCAGGTACTCGAGGCACGGCCCCGTCTCCCCCGCCGGCTGCTGCTTCTCCTCGTACACCAGGATATCCAGCATCTGCTTGAGGCGCCAGGGGATGTCCGTCTGCCTGGCCGGGATGCTCTCGTCTGTGGGTACAGGGATGGGGGGCTACCCAGGGCACGGCAGGGCGGGGGCAAAGCCAGCGATGCCCAGGTGGGATGCTCCCCAGCGGCTCCCCGATCCTTGCCGGCCCCGAATCCCGCTCCTCCGGAGTGAGAATGACGCTAGATGGCAATGTGAGGATGGAGTCCCAGCAGCTGCTCCTTCCGCTCCCGGCCTAGGAAGCTGCCGGACATCCCCATGCCCGTTCTCCCGGTGGGCACTGCCAAGCCCTGGAGACCCCCCCGGGCACAGCGGGAAGGACCGAGATCCTGCTGGGAATTAGGGCTAAAGGTGCTCCAGGCTCTGCTTCAGCAATCCCGGAGAGCAGCGTGTTCCCAAAAGGGACGTGTCCCAGCCTGTGAGGCATTCCCGGGAGTGCCCGCACCCACCCCAAAAACCCCGCCGTGCTGACCCTGCTGGGGTGCCCGGGGATTGGGGCAGGGCAGGGCAGGGCATCCCGCATGGAGAAACCCTGCCGGGGTCTGGGAAAAGGGTGCCTCAGGCTAAAGCCCTGCCAGGTCAGCCACAGGGCACTGGGGTCCTGTCCCAGGGCATGGGATGCCATCCCAGGGCACAGGGATCCGTCCCAGGACACGGGGTCCTCTCCAAGGGCAAGGGGACCCCCTCCCTGGGCACCTTATTCCCAGGACAAGGACTCTTATTCCCTGTTTCAGGGCACAGGGACCCTCTCCCAGGACACACAGCCCTGTCCCAAGGCATGGGGTCCTTTTCCCAGGGCATGGGGTCCCCTCCCAGAGCACGGTGACCCCCCTTTTTGGGCACAGGGATCTTATTCCAGGCTACAGCACTCTATTTCAGGGCACAGAGATCCTTTCCGGGGACACGAGAACCCTGTTCCCACACCACAGCGACTTGACTCCTACACCACAGACACCCCAATCCGGGGGCACAGTGACCCCAATCCGGGGCACAGTGACCCCACATCGGGGCCCGGGGACCCTCTCCCCGCACCCCACTCACCTGTGGCCTCCAGGTAGTAGCCGGTGATGCCCTTCCAGTGCTCGGTGAAGGCTTCCAGCAGGTCCACGCTGGGCTCCCGCTGCGCACACCGGGACGGGGGTCAGGGGGGCACGGAAGCCCCCCCCGGTCCCGCTCCCATTCCCGGTACCCCCGCGACCCCCTCACCGTCTCCACCGCCTGCTGCAGCAGCGCTCCCAGACGGCTCAGCATGGTTGGGACCCCCGGGACCGGCCCCGACCCCGGCCCCGCTGCCGACACCGCCCCGCCCCGCTCCCTCCCCCGACGGCTCCGCTCCAGCTCCCGGCTGGATGGGCGGGATTGGGGCGGGACTGGGGACACGGAGAGGGGGCGGGACTGCAGGAGGGTGGGGAGGGGAGGGGTTGGGAAGGTGTCATGGCCCAAAAACTGCTCAGCGGGGCAGCTCCGACGGGAGGGGGACAGGTCCGGCGCACCGCGGTGGGGATGGAACCCACACAGAGGGATGGGGATGGACCTCACACACACCTTGCACTGGGATAGGGATGGACCCCACACACACTGGGATAGGGATGGATCCCATGGACACCTCGCACTGGGATAGGGATGGACCCCACACACACTGGGATAGGGATGGACCCCATGGACACCTTGCATCAGGATAGGGATGGACCCCATGGACATAAGGACAAGGACAGCCCCCCCCGCACTGGGGTGGGGATACCCCTCATACACACCAGGATAAGGACAAAGATATCCCCCTTCCCCAGCTCACCCTTTCACACCACACAACCCAAGTTTTATGACATACTTTTTTAATCCTTAAAAAAAAACCCCAAAACATTTTTCCAATGAGAACCAAGCCCTGACAAGCACAGCTGTTGGAAAACCACCCAGGGCCCAGCCTGGGTCCTGCTGACTCCAGGGAATGGACAATAGGATGCCCCTCAACTGTGTGTGCCCCCCCAGTTGCTCGATCTGGGGTGTATCCATACCCATCCCTGTAAATGGGGGTCCCAGGGGGGCTGGGCAGCTGCCAATGCACAGTTTGGACCAGACCCGCACTGGTGTCAGAGCCAGCAGCTCATGAAGTTGTACCTGGGAATTCTGTACCCTGAAAACGAGGTGCTGGGAAGGGTGGGAATGCAGCGGGGAGAGGCTGGAAACCCAGGGAGGGAGAGTTTGATATGTATATATCTATATATCTGTATATAAAAAATAGATGTGCGTAGTGGTAGCATTGATATGGACGGATAAAAATCAGATTCCAGGCTGAATCCAGGCTGGTCCTGCACGATCCACGTGCAGCCCGACATTCCACTGGGAGACTCCCGCTCCGGCAGGTCCGTCTGCAGGTGGGTGGTCACATCGCAGACTTCATCTCCCACTCCTGGAGAGGGGCTCAGAAATCAATCCCCCAATTCTCCCGTGCTGTGGGATCACCCCAACCCTTCCCACCCCTCCTGGATCCCGGGGGTACCTTTCTCTTCTGCCTCACGTTCCCTTTCTCCACAATGATGGGAGATGGGGGTGGTTTCAGGGCGCTCCTCGCCGATGTGGTGCGTTTCAACAGAGGCCTGAGGAACGATCCCTGATGGAAAAGCAGCGGAGAGAGGGTGATGCCAGCGCTCCAAACCCTTCATTCTCCCTGCATCCCATGCCCTCCCTGGTGTCCCCCACCTCACAGCCCGCCGAGCTGGCGGTGGCAGCGATGTGGCCCTTCAGTGACTTCCCGATGGCCAGGAGGTTCATCTCAGAGCCAGCTTTCAGCCTGCCCTTCACACGGCAGGCTCTCTCCAGCTGTCCCACCTTCTCCTCCAGCTTGGGAAAGGCTCTCTTCCCTGCAAGGACAGCAGGAGCACTGCCAAGCCCGGGAACACTTTGATCCCACTGGTTGCTCCAGCGAGGACCAGGCACCTCCTGGCACCAGGACAGAGCCCCTCTGTGACCCTACCAATTAGGATGTCCAGCCCATCCCGAGTCCCTTTCCTCTCAGGCAGAGTCAGGGTGTGCTGGGACCGGGAGAGATCCCTGCTCCGGAGGTTGGGGTTCTCCTTTGCCTGCTGTGGGCTGGCAGCCCTGCCCCGGAGAGCTGCTGGTGGTGCTGGGGAGGAAAGGGAAGAGGAAGGATGCTCAGGAGGAAGAGGAGAGGAAGGATCTTAGTGAGGAAGGGCAGGGGAAGGATGCTGGGGAAGAATGAAAGAAGAAGGGTGCTGGGGAGGAAGGGAAAAGGAAGGATGCTGAGGAGGAAGGGAAGGGGAAGGATGCATGAGATTAAGGACAGAGAGATCAGGGCACAACCTCATGTTCATAGGCAACACAGCCTTCGCCCCAGCACGTGGGATTGGGGTGTGTGTGGGGACCCCGCTGCCCTCCTGGATGGGCACTCAGCCCCTCTCACCTGCCTGCGAGGGCCGGGCACTGCCCGGGGCGTTGCTGCTGGCACAGGCGGGCAGTGCAGACACGGGTCTCCTGCGCTGCCCTTGCCCTGCCCGGTCCAAGCTCTGCTGCTGCAGAAGGAAGCCCAGGAAAAGCCCGTGGGCAAGTGGATAATGGGAGCCCATCCTCCCACCCCGGGGGTCACAGGAAGGGGGCAAAGTGCATCAGCAGAGGTTACCAGCTGCTGCAGCCGCTCCGCGTTGGAGTAGAGGTGCTTGGGGGTCTCAGCTGGGGGGGGCTGCCCGAAGGGGTCATCCATGTAGGTGTTGGGGGTCGGGACACGGCGCAGCATCAGCCCGCTGCAAGCAGGAGGAGCATCCCGTTAATTCCCACACCCCACAGAGGAGCAGGAGGGCTGGGGGTGGCTGTGCCATGACCAGAAGCTCCTTACCCGGCAGCAGGGCGGCTGCTGGCATCGCCCGGCCTGGGGGGCTTGGTGTGGGGTCCGTCACCCACCGGCTCCCCTCCTCCCCTGGCCCGCAGGGTCTTCAGCCAGGCTTCCCTCTCCTCATCCGACCGGGCCTGGCGTGGGGCAGAGGGGCCGGGCTCAGCGGGTGCCCCTTCGGGAGGGATGTGGGGGCACCGCACCATGTGGAGGGATGTGCTCACCTGCAGCAGGGCGAGCTCCCGGCCCCGCTGGGCGATGCGGATGCGGAGGTTTTGGGGGGACCCGGCGGCCGCCCCCGGGGAGACCTCGCAGCCGTCGAGGCGCAGGGAACAGACGGGGCGCTGGGCAGCGCCGGGCTCCGGGAACATCCTCAGGGCACCCTGGCGCACCGCACACCACAGGCGCTGCCAGCGCCCCCGCAGCCGCACCGCCAGGAACCCTGCGGGCCACGACACCCCCGTCAGCAGCGGTGCGGGGGGCAGCACCCCCATCGCCCCCTCCCCACGCACCCCACCTCCTTTGGCATCCTCTCCAGGCCGCGGGCTGCGGGAAGGGCTCTGCCGGGAGCGATTCTCCTCCTCTTCCTCCTTGCCGAGCTGGGATCCAGCAGGATGAGAATGGGGATGCAGAGAGCTCCAACTCTGCGGGTTTTGGGCCCCCTCGGCTCTGACCCCCTCCCCAAGGCAACCCTTTCCCAGGGGCACCAGGCCATGGAATTGGGGGTACTCCTGACCCCTTCCCGTGCCTGGGTTTCCCTGGACAAGCTCACCCTGCTGAGCCTCGAGGAAGGTGACGCTGGGACGCTGAGGGCTGCCAGCCCTCCCGGGGCATCGCTGCTGACCTCCTCGATCACCTGCCGAGGGAAACGGGGAGCGCTGCACCCCGGGCTCCTGCTCCCCGTCTCACAGGGCTCCACACACCCCCGGGTTGGGAACTGGGGACAGACAGGATCACCCCCAGCAGGGCTGTGCCCCCGTTTCTCCCTGCCCACCCCACTCCTGCCCGGCTGCAACACCTCCAAACCTTCCTCCAGTCCTCAGCCTGCTGCCGGCTCTGGAAGCCAATGACCAGCACCTCTCCTGCTGTCCCCGTCACCTTCAGGGCGTGTGGCATCTTCTTGCCTCGCTTGTCCTTGTAGGTGACGCGGCAGCCCCGCAGGTCCAGCTCCAGCACCGGCTGCAGGTCGGCAGCACACCTGAAGCACTGCGGGGGCACGGTGGGGTCAGCAGGGCACAGAGAACTGCTCCGTCCATCCATCCATCCATCCCTCCCTCCATCCCTCCCTCCATCCATCCATCCCTCCATCCATCCATCCCTCCATCCATCCATCCATCCATCCATCCATCCATCCATCCAT
>JAWWMP010000060.1:3193316-3206468 GCA_035047865.1 Dendrocincla tyrannina | reverse complement strand
GGCAGGCCCTGGCACAGGTTGGGCAGAGAAGCTGTGGCTGCCCCATCCCTGGAAGTGCCCAAGGCCAGGTTGGAGCAACTGGGCTGGTGAAAGGTGTCCCTGCCCATGGCAGGGGGTGGCACTGGGTGAGCTTCAAGGTCCCTTCCAAAGTGCACCATTCCAGGATTTCCCTGGGTGTTTATTCCCACCCGGGTGTCTGGCAGCCTCCCACCTCCCCGGCAGCCTGGCAAGCACAGCCCCACCCTCGGCTGTCGGGCGGGGAAGAGCAGAGAAACCCCGCACGTTTGTGGAACCGGGAGAGACAGGGATCCCCTTCCCTGCCACGGGAAAGGCTGAGGCAGAAGGTGCCACCCCCGTGTGACACAGGGGAGCCCTCACAAGGGACTGAGCCCTGGGGGAGCAGCGCAGGAGATGCCACAGCCATTCCCTGCTCTGCTGACATGACTTGCCCTCTGGGTCCTTGGCAGTATCCCCAACTCCCTTGATTATTTTTATTGTCTCATCCCCTCCAGCCCTGCCTGCTGTGTCAGCAGGAGTATTTATAGCTGTGCTCTGCTCCCAGACGGATGGCAGGAGCATCCCTGCCCGGATCTGATCCCTACCTGTCACTCCAGGCTTTTTCACGCCGCTCAAGGCACTCACAGCCACCTTTTCTCTCCTGGGAGCTCCTTCTCCTCGGGAGCGCCGTGTTCCACACGGGAACATCTTCCAGATGCCCACAGGCAGCTCTCTGGAGTTGGGGAGCCCTTCAGGAGCACGGCCAAGGGGGTTTCTGTGCCCTGAGGGCTGCAGCAGGGGTGGGGGTGGGTGTGCAGGCTCCAGCAGTTGCTTGGGATTTGCTGCTTTTGTTTTCCTTGGCATTGGAAACTGAGTTTAATTATGGATATTTTCATGATGGAAGCGATCAGCTCTGCTCCAGGTGGGAGCTGGGAGGGGGCACAGCAGCTCTGCCAGCCCCACACACCTCCCTCTTTCATCAAAACCTGCTGGGTGCTGCTGGGGCCAGCACAGGCTGGGTTCTGGCTCTCCAGTTCCTGGAGGAATAAACAGGATATAATGGACCTGATCCCATCCTCAAGGCAGGCAGGACAGGGGGGTGCTGGCCTCAGGGACCACCAGGGGTGTTGGTGGTCCCAGCCATCCTCTTATTCAGTGGGACAAATCCCTGGTGCTGTGGCTGGGAGGTGTTTTTCCTGCTCCTTGGGTTGTTCTCAAGGGTGGTTACAGGGAAAATAACCCATGGGGAAACCCAGTACAGCAAGGGAGAGCTCGGCTGGGCCCAGAGATGCTCCACCCTGGGGAAGAGACCCATCCCTATTCCCACCTCCATCCCAATCCCATCTTCATCTCCATGTCCATGTCCCATCTCTATGACCATGTCCCATCTCCATCCCCATGCCCATCTCCATCCCCATGCCCATCTCCATCCCTGTCTCCCTCTGAGGCACCGGGCAGGGGATCCCTCTTGGAGAAACCCTGGAGCAATCCTTCCCTTCCCTCAGAGCAGACCCTCCATATCCCAGAGCCCGCAGGCAGGGATGTACCTGGTGCCTGCAAACCACATTTCCCCATCACTTGCTCCTCAGCTCCTCCGAGGAATGTCGAGGAGGATAAGAAGGTGCAAAGAACAAAGATAATACTCCAAATAATCAAAACCCTCTTGGAGCAGCAGATCCTGCCAGCTCAAAGCCAGTCTCCCTCAGGAATGACATTTCAAGCATCATCAAAAAAAAAACCAAAGCCTGTCTCTTCCAGGAACCCCCTTCCCTCCTGGCGAAGGAAAACGTGCTTTTTTTTATTTATAAGCCAAAAAAAATATAACAAAATTCTAATAATACTAATAAGGGAAGTGAATCCCTTGGTCCTGGTGGCTCCCAGGGTGGCTTTTCCATCGGGGTCAGGCCCAAGCCCCCTCCCCAACCCGTGGGGAGACGGGGGTGGGATTGATTAGAAAAGCCAGATCTGGCTTAATTGAGCTTCCCAAGGCTGCTGCAGGCACAGATTGGCTGTGCCCAGCTATGAATCCAGGCCGTTCCCGGCTCCTCCTGTGCATCCTGAATCTTCATTTAGGCAGCAGAGCCTGCCAATTAGCTCAGGGCCCCTCGTTAGTGCCCTGGCATTGATTGCCCTGCCAGGGCACCCCCCAGAGCTGCTGAAACGAGCCTGGAAGTGGGTTTGGATCCTTCAGTTCCAAGCTGTGTCCAAGGGCTTGGGCTGGGGAGGGCCAGCAGCTCCCCTCTCCATCCTCATGGAATCATTTAGGTTGGAAAAGACCAAGTGCAACCACTCATCCCTTCTGTGCTTCAGCCTCTTCCCTTCCCTCTTGGTCCATCCAACCTCCTGCCTGCCCCCAAAACCATTCCAATGGGCCAGCTGGGAGCAGCTCTGCAGCACCCTCACATCCCTTCCCCGCAGCTCCAGGACTTTGGTCCCAAACTCTCCAGTTTGGCCTGAAATTGAGGAATTGGCATCCCTTGGATCCCTCTCAGGGTGGCACCAATCTGGAGAGTGGCCACGGAGGATCCTTGTCCTTTACACTGTGTGTGGCAGCAATGGGGGCAGGAACTGGGGGTGTCCCCAGTGTCCCCCAGCAAGGGCAGAGCCCCGTGGATGAGCCAGTGGGGGAGGGAGGCAGCTGGAAACGTGGATCCAGTTGACTTGCTCTGGGTAATATCTCCTGATTATTTCCCTGCAGCTTGCTGAGGCTGCAGAGTAATCGAATTAGGCAAATATTATGGGCAAGAAAATGGGCAGATAAGTAGCTTAAAGTGATCGAAATGACCTGGAGGTGCCCATGCAAATGGTCTGTATAATATCCTGTAACAACCCTGGCCAGGCAGCTCCCAGCGGGCAGAATTCCAGTAACAGGGTGTCTGACCAGGAATGAGCCCCTGGCCCCGAGTCCTGCTCCCCTGGGGGGGCTCAGCCCTGGACCCCCCTCCTCTCCAGTACCCAGGCATGGGAAACCCCAACCCAGCTCTGGAGATGCCTTGGAATGCTGGGGGAGGGTTTCCCCCCATCTACGGGTGCCACTCTCCCCACGAAGCCTCCCCGGGGGTGTTAAAGAGGGTCATGCTCACTACATTCCCATCTCCAAAGCAGGCTGAGAAACCACTGGGACAGAGAGAGATCCAGACAGAGGGAGGAGGGATCGATACGGGATGAGAACTGAGAGCTGAGCCCCAGGATAAGGGAAACAGGGCAGAAGGATTCAAAGCACATCCCAGGATCGGGATAAAGGCTCTTTAAACCCTCTCCTGCCCCTTCACACAGGTAGGGAAGCCGGGAGCAGTGAAAGGAGGTGATAAAAATAGTTCTTCTGCCGGCGTGGAGCAATGAAAGGAGACAGAGCCGTCAATCGTGGCTGTCCCCGGGGAGGTGGCACTGCCAGCGCTGGCTGGGGAGCAGAGCTGACCCGCTGGGATGTAGGACTGGCAGGCAGGCATGGAGGAGACTTTTCCCCCCTCCTCCTTTGCTGGATGCATTGAAGGAAATCAGGAGAAAATACTCCTTCGTCCCCAGGACTGAGAGTGGAGCGAAAATAGTCCTGGCTGGAGACGTGTGTGTGACAAAGTCTCCCGTCACCCACCGGTGCCAGCCCTTGCCATGACCAATTAACCTGACAGCATCCCCTGCTCCAGGCTTTTTGGATCACTGGAGCATCCAGGCGGAGAGCGAGAGGCTGGCGGGTGTCCCAGGTGGGAGCTGGAGCTTTGCCTGCATCCCAGACTGGCCATTCCAGGCACCAGCCCTCAAAACCTGCTGGATTTGGGCATCCCACATTCCCAACACAGCCCAGAGCTCCCCAAGCCGTGTCCCCTCGCTCTCCAGTTGCCAGGAAAGCCCCCAGTCTCGTATCTGGAATGTCAGGTCTTTGCCCCAGGTTTCCCTGCACACCCAATAATGATAATTAACCAAAACCAACTTCCATGGAATGGGATCGGTCTGTGCCACTGGATTTCTCTCCTGTTAGGGGAAACAAAACAAGCTGTAAACCACAAAACCCACCCAAAACTGGGTGCCCTGATTGAAATCAAGGCATAAATGATCCATAAATCCCATGTGCTTGGAGAAGCAGCTCTTGAAGCAGATTGACTTTGACAGCCCAATAAATGTCGGCTCCTGACGGGCCGGCTCCGAGATGAATCCTCCCAACTTTAATTGGAGACATGATGCTCCCATTACCCAGGACAGAGATTCCCACCTCCCCGCCTCCGATCCCTCCATTGATAAAATTATCCTTTTTTATGCCTCTAATTGATTGCAGTGTTGCTCTTCCCCCCGGAGAATTTGCTCCTGCAGCCTGGAAGGGCTGGAGAGGAGCCTTGGAGGTGGGCGGAAGGGTCCCTGCTCTGCATGGGGGGCACAAAGAGACCCCCAAATCCTATAACATCCCGGTCTGCTTCCGAGGAGGAGGGAGAGGACGAGGCAGGGACTGCCGGGAGGGGTGGGAAGGGGACTGGGAGGTGGGGAGAGGGAAGAGCATCACAAAAGTTAGCTGATAGCCATCTCCCTCCCCGAATTTAATTATCCTGTCGGATTTAGGAGGCAGATTCCAGTCCTGTTCTCCGGCAGCTCTCTGACAAGCAGAGATTAGCTGGGCTGAGCCAGGGACGAGGCTCCCACCTCCATCTCTGCCCCACGGCAGGTCTGGTTGCAAGGAAAAGGGGGTTTTGCTTCTCAAATGCAGCGGGAAAAGAGGTCACCACCACTCTGGGCAGCACAAGGTGCCCATGGCCACCTCCAGCCCCTCGGGGTACAGCAGGGCCGGGACAAAGTGACTCAGTCTCTCTTCTCTTATTCCCAATGCAAGAGAAACTGGCTCAGCCATCCAGGAGCTCTGCCAGGAATTAGCATGGGGATGTGGCTGGTCTTACTTCGGGGTAATGGTCCATATTTTGTTTCCACTTTCCATTTTCCCAGTCCCAGACTCGCTATTTTCTCTCCCCGACAGCAATTACTCCCCACAATTTGCATTTAATGATAAGGCCGGGGCTGAGTGTTGGGAACAATGTCACACAACAGTGTTTTAACAGTGACAGGAGGGGAAAAAGGGGTACAGAGGGAAGTGGGGCAGGAATCCAGTGTGGCAGCACCAGCGTGATCCCCGTGGAGCAGCCACAGGACCAGCCCTCCCCAGGGCTCCCAGATCCAGGGCAGCATTTTCAGGAGCCAACCTGGAGCTTGCCAGCAAGGACGGGCTCATTATTAATGATTTATCCCTAATTAGGCTGTTCTGGCCGATGCAACCATCCTCTGGCATCCTCGGCACCGAGGTGTCTGGGAACAATCAGTGTTGGCAAGAAATCCCACCTATTGCTTGGGTAGCGTGGAAATAATTACATAGCAACTGGGGGAGCTCGGATTTCATGGAGCTCTTTTGTTCACCGGGCGCCTGATCCCAAATGTTGCCGGTAACGGATACGGCAAACACATGGATACACAAAGAGAGGGATTTGGGGGTGGAATAGGGAAGCACAAACCCCGGTGAAGGCTTTGTACGCCCCTCTGGGGGAAGCAGGGGGGGTTCAGCATCCCCTGAGGAGGAGTAACCAGCCAGCCCCCCACCCAGCACATGAGCTGAGAGCTCCGGGGGAGGATTTAAACCCAAAATGTTCGAAAATGAGGGAGAAAAAGACACCAGACACCTAATTTTAACTGTCTGCCTCTCCGGCTCCCCCACTCCTGGCAGGAGCCGCGGCAGAGGCGTTTTCCAGCTGATGAGCCGCGGTTGTTTCATTTACTAATGACTCCTCTGATTAATTGCAAGGAGGTGACACCGGTTCTGCTGCCGTCGCTGATGAGCCCTTCGGGGACCGGGGTCACATTGCCAGCCCAGTTCCTGCCCCCCGCCCGCGCTGGGCGTGGTGGAGGGGTGGTCTGCGGCGGGATGGGATGAATCGGGAGCATCCCAGTCCCCAGCACGGGATTCCACAGCTCCCCGGGCCAGTTTCGTATTGGGAAAATCCCAGTCCCGAGCACAGGGTGCACGGATCCCCATGCCAGCTTTGCATCGGGAACATCCCGGTCCCCAGCACAGGATTGCAGATGCCAGCTTTGCATCTGGAATATCCCAGTTGCCAGCACAAGGTGCCAGGCCAGCGGTGCGACAGGTTCCCTTGCATCGGGAGCATCCCAGTCCCCAACTCAGGATGTCACAGACCCCCATTCCAGATTTGCATCGGGAGCATCCCAGTCCCCAGCACGGGGTGACACAGATTCCCATTCCAGCTTGGCATCGGGAGCATCCCAGTCCCCAGCACGGGGTGACACAGATCCCCATGCCAGCTTGGCATCGGGAGCATCCCGGTCCCCAGCTCAGGATGTCACAGACCCCCATTCCAGATTCGCATCGGGAGCATCCCAGTCCCCAACTCAGGATGTCACAGACCCCCATTCCAGCTTGGCATCGGGAGCATCCCAGTCCCCAACTCAAGATGTCACAGACCCCCATTCCAGCTTGGCATCGGGAGCATCCCAGTCCCCAGCACGGGGTGACACAGATCCCCATGCCAGCTTGGCATCGGGAGCATCCCGGTCCCCAGCTCAGGATGTCACAGACCCCCATTCCAGATTCGCATCGGGAGCATCCCAGTCCCCAGCTCAGGGTGACACAGATCCCCATGCCAGCTTGGCATCGGGAGCATCCCGGTCCCCAGCACGGGGTGACACAGACCCCCATTCCAGCTTTGTATCGGGAGCTTCCCAGTCCCCAGCACAGGCTGCTCAGATCCCCATGCCAGCCTTCCATCGGGAGCATCCCGGTGCCCGGTCCCCAGCCCCGGTGGCCACGCAGGGTCCCTGCGGCAGAGCTCGGGAGCCACCGTGCTGCTGGAGGCAGCAGCTCCGGGGTGAGCCGCGCACCAAACCCCCATCCCGGCTCCAGTCCCAGGAATCCTGCCCTGCCTCCCGACACCGCCGTGCCTGTGCAGGGAGGAGGGACAGGAGCATCGGCGTGTGGCTCAGCGTGCCCCGTTCCCGACGCTGCTCGTTGGGGAGCAGGCTGTGCTTTGCTGCACCACACTCTGACCCCACGGTTCTCCGGCAAACCCGGGATGCTGGGGGGCTCTGGGGGTCTTTCACCCCTCCCGGACCTGTGGCATGTCCCTGGAAAATGCTGCTTTACCAGTGTAACCAGTCTGACTCTCTGGAGACCCCGGGATGCTCCTTTACACGTCTGGGGGTCCTTTCGCCCCCCTCTCAGGGGCCTTTTACCCCTCCCAGACCTCTGATAAGCCCCTGAAAGGTTCTCTTCTCCCAGTGTAACCAGTCTGGCCCTCCAGCACACGCGGGATGCTGGGGGGCTCCTTCCACCCCTCCAGGAGGCCGGGGTCCTTTAACCCCTCACAAGCCCCTGGAAGATTCTCCCCAGGCTGACTCTCCACCAAACCTGGGATACCGGGAGGCTCCTTTCACCCCTCCGGGGGTCATTTAATCCCCTCCCAAATTTGTGACACGCCCCTGGAAGACGCTTCCCTGCCAATGTAACCACATTGACTCTCCAGCCCACCCGGGATACTGCGGGGCTCCTTTCACCCCTCCACACGTCCGGGGGTCTTTCCCTCCCCTCCCACACCCGTAACATGCCCCTGGAAGCCACTCCCACGCCAGTACAACCCCTCTGCCCTCCCACAGACGAAAACCCGCGCGGATGCTCCGCGATGATGAGGAGGGCCATGCCTTCATCCCGCCCTGCCCCAGCGCTGCTCGGCACCGGCGGGGCCGGGCGGTGGAGCAGCTCCTGCGGGTGACAGGTTTATGCAAGATGAGTTATATAAGCCGAGCCGAGCCCGAGTCAGCCGTAATGAGCCGCCTGTGAAATCTTGCACCGATCTGTGTCAGTGCCCTAATCGCAGGCGACAGCTGGGCTCTGCGGCTGCTTGGAGATGATAATATTAATGTCAGGAAGCATCAAGCGGAGGATGCGCCTTTCAAAGCGGGGATTACGCTCCTCGCCGAAGCAAAGGAAACAGCCCTAATCTTTGCTGTTGCATCCCGAGGGCTGGCGGGGGCCCGGGGGAGAGGCTCGGAGCGACCCCCGTGGGGACAGCACAGGGGACATCGCGACATTCGCGGTGTCATCGCTGTTATCCCGCTCCAAAACCCGTCCCTTGCTTGTCTTTCACGCCATTCCCGGCATCCCACGTGCCTGCCCATGCCCTGCATCCCTGCCCCGAGGGAGCGAACTCGGGCTGAGAAGCAAATCCAGGTGCAGCTGCGAAAGCTCCCTTTGTAATTCAAGCAGCTTTTCCCTGTCTCCGGGTGCTGCTGCCGATCCCGAATTTATTAGCATGCATTCCGCTCTCATCTGGGATGCGGGGGGAGAAGGAGCTGACAGGCAACGCAAACAAACAAACTCCGAAAGCAGAAGGATGCTGAGGATCCTCCTGGATGGAGAACCCGGGTACGGGCGGGGTGGAGACGGGCAGAGGCGCCGGTCCCGCGTCGGGTGGGAAAAAGCCCTGAAGGGTCCCATTTTTCTGTTTGTTTTTCATCATCTTCACAGCTCGCAAGGCTCGAGAAAGCTAGCGATGCCTTTTTGGCCAGCGGAGCCTTCCTCCTGTCCTGGGGGATGACTATGAAAGGATGACTGTGGAAACCTGGAGTCATTCACCCGTATTTCTGCTGGCGGTACCTCAGCTCAGAGCTGCTTTTCATCCCAAATCCCGGCTCTGGAACACCAGCTGCCCCCCAGCTGCGGGGACCGAGGAGGTGGAGAGGCAGTAAGAGCCCACTGAGGGGGTGAGGGCTGGTTTTGGGCTTTGCTGGAGCGTGGAAAGCTGGGTCGTGCTATTTCCCCCCCTTTTTTTTTCCAAGTGAAATAGCTCAAAGCACTGCACTGGTGAAATAATGTTTGCTACCTGCCCAGGAGGGCTTGTTTTAAACCATGCCCCCTTTGCAAATTCATGCTTTGACCCTTGCTCTGGAAATCCTGGTATTCCAAACCCTGGCCCCTTGTGCGGGGATGGGGAGCACTGTGGGGTTTGTGGGGTACGGGGGATGTGGAGTCACAGCAGCAGAGCAGGGAAAAAAATGCAGCAGTGAGAGAACAGATCCCCCCCGGAGGGGAATTAGGGATCAATAATCCAGGAGGAAGAAAGTGCAGCAACCCTGAACCCCCCTGATGAGGAGGGGCCAGGGGAGCACTTAGCCCGGAGCAGCAAAGGCATAAAGTGCAGGCGGAGGGGCCGGCTCTGACACTAACGGGGCTTTGGGGATGGAAAAGGGATGATGGCTCCGATAATGGGCTATAGGTTAAAGTGCACTGCACTTACAGGGGAAAAAATGGCAATCAGGTCCTCGGGAATGGGTCTGGAGGGGGAGAAGGGGGAGGTGACCTTCAGATGCCGCCCATGAGAATGTCGAGAACGTCGAGGTTCTGCTCCCTGCAGAGTCTCGGGTTCGGGATGTTGGGGCAGGAGGCGGCAGCTCTGCTGGGACCCGCAGGATCAGGGGATTCTGCTCCCCTTCCTGAGCTCTCCTCATCCCCACGGAGCACCAGGGGCTCCACCCGTGGGGCACCCAAAGCCTCAGTCACAGCAGTGTCCAGGGTCAGGTTGGGCAGGGCTTGGAGCAACCTGGACAGCGAAAGTGTCCCTGGCCATGGCAGGGGGTGAAACAAGATGAGCTTTAAACTCCTTTCCAACCCAAGCCATTCCATGATTCCATGAGTCTATTCCCATCTTCCCTTAGGGCCCACGCTCTGGGGGCTGCAGCCAGGAGTGTGTTCAAGGGATGGGAGGAAGATGATGAGAAAACAGATTACATATTGGCAGCAGGGCCAGGAGAGCTGGGATAATTGGAAACAGAAGGGAGTCTGGGGTGTCCATAAGCACAAAATCATGGAAAAGTGGATCTGTGACTCAGTGATTGACTTTTTAACTCGATTACTGTGGATGCTGATGCACAGACTCATCCCAACACCCCCAGCTCTCTCCTGAGCATCTCTGCTGCTGCTCAGCAAAGAGAAATCCAGCCTTTCCTGGCCTGCCAGGCTCCTCCATCCCCCATGGCACTGGGGCCTGGCTCAGATGGGATCAGCATTCCCTGACCTGGGAACTCTGCTCCCTTTCCTGGGCACTCCTCATGCCCACAGAGCTCGAGGGGCTCTCAAAGCCTCAAGTCCCAGGATTTCACATTTGCCCTGGGTGGCACCTTCGTGGGCACAGGTCGGTGCTGAGTCCTGTGGGGTGTGGGGCCAGGAGGTCTGACTGCACTCCATAAATCCCGTGGAGAGGATGGCTTTGCTCCCTCTCCATTATTGCTTCCTTATGCATAACTACTCGGCACTGATGGGGCCATGAATCAGCTGCCGGCTGGCTCAGCAGGAATGGGAGCTGCCATCAGCTCTGCTGCTCCAAGGATGAGCCTGCCCCGTGCCCTCTCTTTTCCCTGTGCCCCCTGGGGCTGAGGGAATTGAGGATCGGGGATTTTAGGGCCCCCCACACCGTGCAAATTCGGTGCAAGGAGTTTCCCCCGGTGCTTAGCCCAGTTCTGAGGGGTCCTCCATCCTCCAAGCTTTCCTGCTGCGTCCTGGGATCCCCTTGGATGGCCTGGAGAGGGTGGGGAGCAGAGGAGATGCCGCTGCCAGGGAAAGGGCTCTGCCACTTCCACCCCGTGCCGGCTGCCGCAGCTCCTGCTGGATTAATGCACCGATATTTCTGCGAGGTTGTGCTCAGCTGCTTCTCCCCATCATCACTGCAATGTGTGTTTGCTGTGACTGCAGCCCGGCCGGGTCGGACCCGTTCTGTGCCGAGCCGGAGTGGTTTTCCCGGACTGATTCCAGGGGGAGGGACAGGAGGGAACCAGGGCTGCCCCATTCCACCCCACGGATCTGCCCATCCTCTCCATGGGCACCATTCCCACCTTCTGCCTCCTCCCAAGCCGCCTTTATCCTCCTGGTCCTTTTTTCCTGCTCTTCTCCTTCCTCTCCATCCCTCACCCTGCTCACTGGAGTCTTGGCATTCCAGACTACGGGAGGAGCCTGGACACCCACGGGGGTGATTTGGGGGTGTGAAGGGCACGGGGTGGGGGGTACCAGACCCTCCCCAGCAGGACCCTGCCTGGCAGTGCCCGCTCAGAGCCCTCGGGCAGCCGTGGCCACGGTGGTTAATTAAAATAAAATTAAAACTAACCCTTCCCGCAGCTCCTGCACACAGTTACTCCATCACCAGATATCGGCTCGGCTGACGGGGCTGTAATTAAAATGCTGGTGTTTTTCTTTCCCTACCTGCTCCTCCTCTTCCTCCTCCTCCTCCTCCTGCCCTCCCCACACTGCCCGTGGTGTCCTCAGGGGTCTCAGCCATCCCATCCTTCCCAGGGCTCCTCCACAGTGGGCCACGGGTTCCCATGCTGGGAAGCTTCAAGCTGGTGTCATCCCAACCCCTCATTAAGCGCCATGTCCCCACTCGAGTAATTAATTACTCCTATTTATAACGAGCCCTCGCCCCTGCCCTTGACAGAGCCCCGGCTGCTGACACAGAGCAGCAGCTATTTTTACCCCTCTTCCCTGGAGATATTTCACTCCCAGTTCCAGTGGTGGGATTTAAAGGAGCTCTGATGCTCCTGCCACCCCCTTTTCGAGGTCCTGGGGGGCTGAGCAGCCCCATCCTGACAGGGACAAGGCTCCCCTGGGTTGGGGACTGGGAGACACTGAGTTTGAGCTCATTTTCCGTGGCCAGGCAGGAGATGCTCCATGCTGGTGGATATGGGATTGCTAATCCAGCAGGATTTCTGTCCCCAAGGACAAAAGATGGGGAAACGTGGGATGCAGGGGGGTCCTGTGGTGGGAGCAGCTTTGCAAAGTGTTGCCAAGGACCAGGGTCTTGCTGGGAGCTCAGGATGGACAAACCCAAAGGAAAATAGGATCCATGCCCAAATGAGTCCCTGTGGCTGTGAACAGACCTTTTTTCCCTGGATATCTGGTCCTATCCATGCTCTCCATGGGCCCACCGGGGTCAGTGGAGTGGAGCAGCTCCTCCCTGCTAAGGCAACCCGTGTCACCAGCTCCCACTTCGTGGCAAAAATAGAATCGATCCTTTGTTTTCACACCAGTTATTTTGGATGTGATTGCTGTGATTCCGAGAGGAAAGGCAGCTCTGAACTTATCCCTGCCATTTCCCACGGCAGGCTGAGGAAGCAGAGCAGCACTTTGTTGGGGGCCAAAGTGCTCCCAGAGGGCTCAGGGCTTTGGACACCCTGGAGTCAAACTGGGAATTGCCTCTCTGTCCTTCTCCACGGGCAGGGCAGGCCTGGACTAGAAAGGAAAATGATTCATCTTTTATTTGAATGTAACTCCAGTGAGGGAAAATTTGCTTGCAGGGATGTGAGAGGGGCAGGGTTAGCATCCCATGGGATGGTGTTTTGGGACAGCAGGTGTCTGGCAGGGATCCAAGCTATATTTATAGCACCATAATATGCATTATGGTATGATATTCCTTATCATCCCTGTGCTGCTGGATCTGCCACTCTCCGGAGCTGCCACATCCCTGCTCCCCGCGTGTGGGGACACTGGGATGTGCTCAGATCAAGTGCACAGGGTTTATTTTTAATTATAAGCAATAATAGATGCTGCCTGTGACCTTGTGCCAGGCTCCTGCTGCCAGGTGACCCCAGCCAGGCACAGAATGTCCCCTGCCCTCCATCCCAGCACCGCTCCGGAGAGGCGGCAGAGCCCGGCATGAATCATTCCCATGGCACATTGAGCCATCTGGATGGGATCGGCCCTTCTGCCACACCACGGAGGATTGTTAACACAAAGCATATGCTTTGTTTGAAATTAATAATAATTTTAGGCTCTCACCAGCTGCTGGTAATTGGCTCCCCTTTCGCAGAGATAACTGAGAGCAGCAGGGTGGAAATTCCGCTGCTTCCCGGCTTCTTCTCTAATGAGATGAGTCCTCGGGAAAGCTGGTTGTTCCACAGGGGACAGAGGGAGCAAATCCATCCTGGGAACCCACCTGGATGGGGAAGGGCAAGTTTTAGCAGCCTTTAAAATCCTGGAATTGTTTGGGTACGGAGGGACCTTAAAGCCCATCCAGTGCCACCCCCTGCCATGGGCAGGGACACCTTCCATTATCCCAGGTTGCTCCAACCTGGCCTTGGACACTCCCAGGGATCCAGGGGCAGCCACAGCTTCTCTGCCCAACCTGT
>JAWWMP010000060.1:3163531-3176957 GCA_035047865.1 Dendrocincla tyrannina | reverse complement strand
CATCCATCCATCCATCCATCCATCCATCCATCCATCCATCCATCCATCCATCCATCCATCCATCCATCCATCCACCTGGTCCATCTGTCCATCCTCTTCCTGTTTCTTCACCCTTCACCTTGTGTTTCAGCACAAGGAACATCCCCACGGCAGGGATGGGGTTGTGTCAGCAGAGCCAGATCACGGATACACCTGGAAATAATCTCCGAATAGCAGAATCACAGAGTGGTGTGGCTTGGGAGGGACCTTAAAGACCATATAATTCCATCCCCCTGCCATGGGCAGGGACACCTCCCACGAAAATTCTGCTTCTGTGGCTCTTTGTGCTTATTCAGTGCATGAGAGAGGAAGAGATGGGGTAACCAAGCCAGTAATTGGCTTAGGGGTGCAAATCAGCTGCTCTGCTCCTTGTGTCCCTTCTTTATTCCTCCTGGTTCTGCCTCCCTGGAGCCAGCAGGGCAGGGCCATCTCAGCCCCTGGGCTCTGTGCCCGCTGCCTTTTGTTTTTTCCCCCTTCTCAGCTTCAAAAGAAGAAAGGGAAACGTTGACTCCCAACCTCCGGCATTTTAATTGCACTCCGAGTTTGAACGTTCCAGGGGGAGGATAAAACCAGGCAGTGAAATTTTATGGTCTCGTAATGACGCCAGGAGAGGCCAAATGAGGTTGGGAAGTTTATGGGGTCTCTGCCAGTAGGAGAGGGCTGGAGAGCAGGGAGGGATGAGGAATGAGGGTCCCAGGTTTGGGGGCTCCACTCTCTCACCTGTGACCCCCTGTCAAGCTGGGGCAACAGAGGTCCAACTCTCCTTAAAATCTTCCTTTTCTCCCATTTTTCCTCTTTTCCCCTTTATCTTCCCCTTTATCCTGTTTAAACATTCCCCTCCGCTGCCGAGTTGCTCCATGCTGGGACTGGCAGTGAAATCCCATCCCTCTCCCTCTTCTCTTCCCCTCCCAGGTCCCGTCTGGCCGATTTCCACACCAACTGCCAGGCCACCTTCCAGTCCCTGACCAGCTGTCCTGGGGACAACTACCAGGCGTGCCTGGGCTCCTACGCAGGGCTCATCGGTGAGTGCCGGGGTCGGGCTGGGGAAGGGTCTCCCACCGTGCCTTCATCCCTGTCCCTCCTCCTCCTCCTCCTCCCCAGGCTTTGACATGACCCCCAACTACATCGATGCCAGCATCACCAGCATCACCATCTCGCCCTGGTGCTCCTGCAAAGGCAGTGGGAACATGGAGGAGGAGTGTGAGAAGTTCCTGCGGGACTTCACGGAAAATCCCTGTCTCCGTAAGGCGCTTCCCCCGCCCCTCCCTGCTCGCCCTGTTTCTCCACCTGCAGCCCCCATAAATCTCTCCTGCCCCCAGGAAACGCCATCCAGGCCTTTGGGAACGGGACTGACGTGAACCTGGCCCCCAAAAATCCCTCTCCCCCTGTCACGGTGCCTCCCAAGGCGGAGAAGAGCCCAGCCCTTCCTGATGATGTCAACGACAGCAACACCATGTACGACACGAGCATCATCACCACCTGCACCTCCATCCAGGTAGGGCCCAGCCCAGTCCCTGCTGCAGACTGGGGGCACTGGTCTGGATGCTCAGTGGGTCCATCAGGAGACTGGCTGCAGGCTCAGGCTCATCCCGGTCTGGGTGTGGTGTTGGCATCCAGCTGTTGGCATCCAGCTGTTGGCAGGATCCCGATGCCTCTGGATTCAGGGGTCTGGAATGGGGAGGGGAGGGATCCATGTCCTACTCTCACCTGGGGCAGCACCCCCTGCCTGCCAAGGGCAGCTGGTGGAGCTGCCCTGAGCCCGCCTTCTCCTCCTTTGGAGTGAAAGCAGCTTGAACTCCACGTGGTTTTGGGAAATGTGGGAAATACGTGGTTTTCTTGCATTGGGCTGGGCTTGTGGGTTCATGCTTTGCTCCTGGAGTGGGATGGGGGACTGGCTGGTGGGTGGCCCACAGTGCAGGCAGGAGGATTTGCAGCAGGAGCACCAGGGAGCGAGGCTGGAGCTCCATGAAGACCCTGAGCTGCTGCAGAGGAGGGATGAGCCCCCTTTCTCCTTCTTCCCACCCTTCTCAAAGCTCTTTGCTCTCCACCACCAGCCGCGTGCTCTGAGCCCTGATTTCCACAGGGGAATTTGGGATCCCAGCCCTCTGTTCACATTCCTGCCCTAAACCTTCCTGCTTTCTCCTCCCCAGGAACAAGGACTGAAGCCAAACAAGTCCAAAGAGCAGAGCCTGTGCTACTCAGAGGTAGGTTTGGGGCAAGGGGGGGAGCACAAGAAGGGGATCCCAGGGCTGGGAGCCGTTTCCCAATGCAAACAGCTTGGGAAGGACGTTCCAGGGACCACTGACTCGATGAGCAAAGGGCAAAACCAGGTGTTAATCCACATCTGGATGCTTTTCCCCACGGAAACAGCCCTTCTTTTCCCTCAGACCCAGCTGACCACGGACACGATGCCAGACCAGAAGACCTTTGTGGACCAGAAGGCGGGAGGCAGCCGACAGCGGGCGGGCCGGATCCTGCTCCTCGTGCCCATCCTGCTGCTGGCACCGGCTTTGTAGAGGGGCAGGAAGGCCGGCGGGACAGGGACGCTCCCACCAGTGCCCACCAGTGCCCACCAGTGCCCACCAGTGCCCTGCTGGCATGCTCAGCCTCACCCCACGTTCCTGCTGCAGCCATAGGGGGACGGGACAAAGCGCTCGTGCCGGAGACTGAACCTCTCCCAAATCCTGGGAATGCCGAGGCGCGGGAATGCCCTGCCCGGAGCGGCAGGAGGGCCCTCACCACGCTGGGAAACTTTGGTGGTTTTCTGCCTGTTTTCGGGTTTTTCCCCCTTTTTTTTGGTTTTTTTTTGCTTTTGGTCTTTCACGGTGGGGGGTTGGTTTGGTAAAGCAGGAATGGTCTCCAGGTGCCCTGAAAGGTCTCCAGGTGCCCTGGGGAGGGGAAACAAACGGAGCAGAGCTTTGGGGAAGGTGATTTTCAGGAATATTTGCAGGAGCCACCAGCCTGGGGTGGCCACGGGGACAAGGAATCCGCACTGGAGCATCCCAGAGGGTGGATGTGCCATCAGGAGCCTCCTGGGCACCTCGGAGGGGACTCAATCGAGCTCTTGATGTTGTTCTTGGGGGTTTGGTTGGGCTTTTCTTTTCCCCCGAGAGTTTTCAAATGGAAGAGAAAAGAAACTCGTGTTGAACCGTGTGAGGTTGTCCTGATGTTTTCAATCTGTCACTTCGAGGGGGACAGCTTTATTTTTCCTCTTTTTCTTTGTTTTTTTTTTTTAATTTGGGTTGGGATGGGATTTGACCCGTCAGGGGTCAGAATCCTCTCTGTGTTCCTCTCCATTTTCTTTTCTATATACATATATAGTGTATGTATATACCACTCACCTATACCTACGTATATGTATGTATAGACAGAACCATATACACCGTGTGGCTTTTTTAATTTTCATTTCCCTCTTTCTTTTCGAAAAAGGAAAAAAAAAAACACAAAAAAACAAAGCTCCAGCGGCAACAGCAACTTCAAAATGTATTATTATTGTAAAGTTTATTTTTTTTAATGATGTCTATAATGGATTTAAAAACAAAAACAAAGCAAAATAAACCAAGACCAACAAACCGAGGAATGAAACTGCCCCAAAAAGTGGAGAGCTCTGATGGAATCTGAGTGTCCAGCCCAGGGGGGGGTCACGGGGGCCCTTCAGCTGCAGAAAACACAGAGATTTGGGGCAGTCGAAATAGTTTTGCAGCGCTCCACAACAATTCCCTGTCTGTTTTGCTCCGGGAGACCAGCAAACAAGGAAACATTTCCAAGGAGCTGACACCTTCCCTTGTGGCAGGTTTTGGTGGTGGTGTTTGGGGTGGGTTTTGTATCTTTTTATTGTGCAATAACTTTGGGTTTGAAATACCATCCCCTCGCCTTAATGTTGGGGTTTTTTCCCTCCCCAAGACAAGCTGGCATTGCTTAAAACCAAAGTGAAACGTTGAGATTTGGGTCACACAAACAGCGAGTGGCTTGGGGGGGGTTTAATTATTATTTTTTTATTTATTTTGGGGTTTTACACGCTTTGCTGCTGTGTCAGGGAGCAGAAACAGCCCCCATCCAGCTCTGCCTGGGGAAAAGGGGGTGTTGGGCATCTTGGGATGCCAAAATCGTGGAATTACAGAATGCTGGAATGTTTTGGGTTGAGGGGACATTAAAATCATCCAGTTCCACCCCCTGCCATGGGCAGGGACACCTTCCATGGGACCAGGTTGCTCCAATCCTGGCCTTGGGCACTTCCAGGGATGTTGAAAATCGGAGTGACCTGCTGGGCTGTTTGCAGAGAGCTGGGATTGCTGGACAAGGGAGGGATGGAGGAATATTCCCTTTTCCAGCACCCAAAAAGCAAACAGGGCTCACGTGGGAGTTGGCACAGGAAAAATAAACACGTCACATCCCTCTGTGGCAAACCCAGGCTGCCCCTCCAGGGCCTGGGAAGTGACAGCTCTGCCCCAGGGCTGGGTCTGGGGGGCACTTTGGCACCCAAAAAACCATCCAGGCACGGAGGGGGGTGTTTTGGGGCCTCCACAGCCAAATTTGGGGGCCCTCGTGGTGGGGGACCAGCAATCCAGGGATTGAGGTTTGGGCCCTGAGCACCAGCACTGTGTGTTTCCTTGGGAAAGGGATGTAAAATACAGCATGGATTGTTCTGCTGGGTGGTGGTTTGATTTCCTTCTTCCCCGAGAAGGCTGGGAATGCTGCAGGCATTGCTGGGAGAAGCGTGAATTAGGAGTTTTCTAGGAAAGGCCATGAAGAAACGACTCCATCCAGCAGGTGATGACCATGAGGTACCTGCCTTCCCTCCTCAGGAGTTGTCTATCCCACTCCCGGGAGCTCCCCAGCTTTTCCAGCCTAAGGAGGCACCAGCAGGAAGCAAAAAGCTTTGGATGAACCCAAGTGAAGAGTTTCCCTTCGCTCTCATGGGTGTTTTGGCAGTGCTTGCCCTCCCTGAGCATCCATGGCCGTGCTGGTGGGGCCAGGGCCAGGACAACACCTGGAGCTGCTCGATGCAGCAGGAATGAGGATGTGCCGTGCCTGGAGCACCCTGGATCCTCCTGCACCTCCCAGGCCCAGAGATGGAGCAGGAGCTGCTGAATATCCATGTGTTTGGGACAAAGCACTATCCGTGACAAGTGGGACACCTTCACCTGGGTGCTCGAGCTGTGCCAGCAAAGCTCTTCCAGACGAAAATGCTGATCCTGGGGCTGGGATGCAAAATCCCAGCGAGTTATCTCCCCCAAATCCCTGCTAAGTCCTTGTTTGGGAGCACAAAGCCTTTCCTGGAAGGAGGACAAAGGGATGAGATGCCCTGGGCGAGGAACCATCGTGGGGGACATTAATGCAGCGTGGAAAATCCTGGCAGAGCCGTGGGATGTGCACAAGGATTCTGTTTGCCTGGAGTTTTTTTCTGGGAATGATCCTTTTAGAGGAGCAGCAAAGAGCCCTGAGGGGCTGGGAGTCTCCAGCCCCTCTCAGCCTTAGCCAAGCCTCAGCTCCTTTGGATTTAGGGATATCTGGGGACCTCGTGGAACAAAGGGCAGCGTGGATAGTCCTGCTCCAAAGCACAGCATCCCTTCTCCAAGGCTGCAGCTCCAGCGTGGCCAGAGGAGCAGGAGCCACCCTGCAAACCCCACCCGTGGATGCTCCGTGGACCCCACTCCAGGATTTGCACCTCCCCAGGGCTGGAACACACGTGGGAGCAGGACTGCCTCCAAACAGGGTTTCTTTTCTTTCTCTTCCATCTCTTTTTCCCCTCTGTGCACAAGTTGTTTCAAAGAGCTGCCTGGTGTGTCTTCCCAAATCGTGGGGAACGCCCCAAGCCACACATGGGTGGGCACTAATCCCTCTCCCCATCCTCTCCCCAAACCTCTCCCCATTCCTCTTCACCCCAAACCACCCACAGGATGCAAAACCCCAGGGATTAAGGGCAGTTCCTTCCCCTAAGGACAGTTTTTCTGGAGTGCTGGTTTGGGGTTTGGCCACCCATGGCATG
Organism: Dendrocincla tyrannina; assembly: GCA_035047865.1. Classification (NCBI taxonomy): domain Eukaryota; kingdom Metazoa; phylum Chordata; class Aves; order Passeriformes; family Dendrocolaptidae; genus Dendrocincla; species Dendrocincla tyrannina. The sequence continues at coordinate 3,170,929 of JAWWMP010000060.1, read as the reverse complement.
ACCCACCTGGATTTTGGCCCATCTCACCACAAGAGCAGCACTTGGAAAGACTTCCCCAACATGAGAGGTGATTAAAAATAGATGGGCTGGCACCTTTGCCCTCTGTAATTAATTTGGTGGCGGCCTCCAGGTTTTAATAAGCCCCTGGGCCAGCGTGGTGTCACCTTCCTCCTCCCTCTTCCTGATCCTCCCTGAAATCAGCTCTCACCTCGGGGCACTCCTGACACCTCCAGGTTTTCCCTGAACGGATTCTTTTGCTTCATTAACTTTCCCCAGCTGTTTCACTTCACAAGAAATACCTTTTTTTTCTTCTTTTTTTCCCCCTCCATTGTGCTGTGTTTAATTTTAAAGGCATAAAAATAACCTGGCGATGAAGGGAGCTGCGGGTCAGGGATGGGCATGGAACTGGGATGCTCTTGATTCTTGAACCCAGAAGTTCTCTTGATGCTGTTCCAGCAAGAAAAGGAAGAGAAAAGAAGAGGATGAAGGGAAGTGGTGCCCTTTGTTAAATAAGAACAATTCCAGTGAGAACAAACATCTCAAATCACCCATCGTTGTTATCTGGGATAATCTCAGCAGAGGCAGAAGCTCAGGAGCTTTTCTGAGGTCTCTGACAAGGAGAAGGAACCAAAATTGATTTATTTTCTTATCTTTGAGAGAGTAAGTGAAGCTCTGGAGACTCTCCCAGGTCCTGGGGCCTTGGATGACCTCGGGAGATTTGAAGGATTTAGGGAGTGTGGCAGGAGAAAAAGGAACTTCTGCTTCCTTTAGGAGGGAGCAGCTGCAGAGGTGCTTTTTGGGGACACCAGGGAGGCAAAAGGGAGTTTGGATTTGGGTTTGGGTCTTCCAGAGCAGCTGCAGCCACTGTCTCTGGGATGAGGAGGGGCTCAAGGGTGACCAAAAACCCCCACAGCTCATGGAGCTGCTTCACATGAAGCTCCACCACCACCCTGTCCCGAAAAAAGAGGCTTTATTTCAGTGAGCCCCTTGATTAAGGGGGTAATTAAGGAAGGGGCTAATGAGCCATGGTGTGGGGCTCAGCCCCAGTGGTCCCATGTGCAGTTTCCAGTGGGAAGCTGGGCTGGAGGATGGAGTTTCCCCCAATTCCCAGCCGGATGGCCCCATTCCAGCAGCAATTAGTGGCCTCGCAGGGACTCTGTCCTGCTACACTTCCCTAACACAATTACCGCAGTCAATGAACAAGGAATTAAATCGAGGAGAAGGGGAGGGAGGGGCGAGCCCCCGGTTGTGTCCCTGCCAGGGGTCAGCGCTGCGGTTCCTTGGAGGGAGGGAGGGAACCATCCCGGCGCCCTCGGGGCTTTTCTGCTCATCCCAATCTTCTTTTGGGATGGCAGCAGGGATGCTGAGGAAGCTCCCGGCTCTCCAGCATGAAGAGGTGCCAAGTGAACCATCAGGTGTAATTCCCTGGAGCCTCCATGCACGGTGAGGATTCCAAATATAAATAAAAGAGAAATAAAATATATAAAAAAAAACCCACCCAGAAATAAACCCCCGAGCTGGAGCAAGACCCAGCACTGGGAGGGTCCTTCCAGGAATGGTGACTCCACTTGTGCCAGGATTTGGAGTCATTTCCCATCCCTTCTCTGCTCTGGTGCCTAAAAACTCCCCTCCAACCAAAAAACCGAGCCCTGGTTCTTTCTCTGACACATTCCAAGCCCGTTAATTACAGGAAAGAAAAATGCCTGTGCTCCCAGTTCCTGCGTGGTGATGAAAAATGACAGAGTGTAAAACACGTCTGCAAGATAATTAACTTCATAGATAATTTCTGCTTCATTTTGACTCAATTACTTTCCTGATATGAGAAACTGCTGAAAACACTATTTTTTCTTTTTCTGATGTTGCATAAGACAATAATTGAAGAAAACCACTAAAGCTCTCCCAGGGAGAGCTTCTCCTTCCTTAGCTAAAGGAGCCAGGGAGTAAATCACATTTAATTCTTGCTCTGGAGTCACAGGGTGCAGTTTGGGAGTGAACTCCTCCAAGTGGCATCTTGGTTTGGGTGAGACAAAAAGGGTTCTGTGGTTTTTAGCAAAGCCAGAAGGGGAATGTCACGGGGCTTGCCCAGAGGCAAAGTTTGCTCCGAGAGAGGAACCCTGCTGGGAAAAAGCAGTTTTGCTGCATTATCTGGAACTTTGGAAGAGTTTCCATGATCCCTGTGTTCACCCCGGGCTGGCACCCAACACATCCTCCTCCCATCCTTCATCAAAGCTGCTTCAAATCATCCCATCCGAACCCATTAATCCATTAGGATTTCCCCGTTTCCCGGGTGGAATCTCCCTTTCCCAGCTGTGCCTCGGAGCTGCCCAGCCAGCAGCAATTCCCAGGGAAAGAAAAAGCAATTTAACCTCCTTGGAGACCAAAGCATCTCACTTAACGCTGTGCATAAATATCCGAGCTCTTTGCTCCCGGCCATCCAAGAGCAGCGAGGGGACACTCGGGGACAGGGTGAGGGCAGAGGGGATGGGAAGTTTAGCTCGTTAATGAGTTCACCTTCAGCATTTTGGCTCGCTGGGGTGTTTTTATTTCTCTCCCCCGGGGCGCTGACCTGTGCTCGGTCACTCGGGGCTGTAAATCGAGCTCAGCGCTGCCACGGGAGCTGTTCCAGGTGGCTTTTTGTATTCGGGCTTTTTAAGCAGTGAAAAAGTCCCCGTGCTCCTTGCAGGAAATGCCAACCAGTGGGAGCACTAAGGAAAAAATAGAAGAAAAAGTGTTTCAGAGAGATTCTTAAAAATAGCTGCTGTTTGGAGCAGGAATATGAGTGTACATAACTGAGAGAGCCTCAAACTTGGGGGGGGGGAAGCACTTTCTAGAAAACTGGGTTTAATTGGGTTCTAGGAAGAACTGCTATTCACAGGAATGGGGGGTCTTGGTGCTCTGGGGGCCCTGCTGGGGTCACTGCCCCATCCCTGGAATGTCCCAGACCAGGTTGGACAGGGCTTGGAGCAACCTGGGCTAGTGGAAGGTGTCCCTGCCCATGGCAGGGGGTGGAGTGAGATGAGGTTTAAAGCCCCTTCCAACCCAAACCATTCTGTGTTCCATGATCTTCTCTCCCAAGATCAGTAGCTTTGCAGCACACAGCGAACCTTCCACTGGAAAAGATTTAACTCCCAGTAAATCTGCCCTTCTGGTGCCTTGTTTGAAAGAACAAACCCCTCGTCTTCCACCAGGAAAAATCACAACCACCAAAGCCCTTTTGTTTAACCTTTGGCCTTGGGAAGAAATACATGAACATGAGGAAAAGCTCCTGGGCTTTACACGGGGTTCTATAAAGCAAATTATGGGATGTGCTTGTAATAATTCCCTGACAGCTGTGACATCCAGTGCGTTACCCTGGCGTGGGAGGGGGGCCAACTGCAGGACAGCAATTCAAAGAATCATGGAATGGTTTGGCTTGGAAGGGACCTCAAAGCCCATCCAGGCCCACCCTCTGTCAAGGGCAGGGACATCTTCCACTAGGCCAGGTTGATCAGAGCCCTGGCCTTGAATTCATGAGGTTTAGGTGTATTTTAAAAGGCTGGAAAATTGGGAAAAACTCTTTAAAGCCTCAGCAGTGAGGGCTGGGAGGTTTTGCTGCCGTGGGCAGGGCAAGGCATATGTGGAGCAATGCTCTTCCCCCTCCTGCCCATCCGTGTCCTCCTGAATTATTCCTGGCTCCTGCTCGAGTGCTGCATCTTTGCATCCGTTAATTAGACTCAGTGGGTAAAATAAAACCCAGCACAGGCTCTCCTAATTCCCTGCCTGTGGATTCATTACAGGAGCAGCAGCAACTGGGATGTCAAGGAGGATTAAGCAGGAAGCTGGGAAGTCACAGGTGGCTCCAGCACGGATTGCAACCCCTCCTTGTGTGCACAGAGAAGTTGATGGATCTTCCTGGGGCCAAACCCATCTGTCCCTAAAAGCATCATCCATGTTCCCCATCTCCTTGAGAGAGCATGGATTGCTTCCCAGTGCTCCCAAGAAGGGAAACCCCCCAGGCTGGCAGTGAACTGGTTAAGGTGTCCTGGTCACAGTGCTGTTTTGCTCCGGTGCTGATAAATAGGGCTGGAGGAGCCTCAGAAATCCCCATTCCCAGACCTCGAGGCATAAAGGCAGCATTTTCCAGAGCATCTTCCACCCCCCCCGGATGAGGGGGCTGGTCCTTGAGGGGCCACGGCAGGAACAAGGGCTCTGCTGTTTCCAGGGGCTCTGCAGCCCCAGGGTCCTCTGGGTGACCTTGCATGGTCATTCTGGGAGAAAACCACCAGTATGGGAAGGGGGACACAAGCCTTGGAATCTCCAAGGCAGACCCACAGCAGCTCCCAAGCCCTCCCCATGCCCTGCTGATGCCAGGGGTCACCCGGAGGGTACCCACGGGGTACCCATCAGTCCAGGACATCCCACCCGACCCACCCACGGGGTACCCATCAGCCCAGGGCATCCCACCAGACCCACCCACGGGGTACCCATGAATCCAGCACATCCCACCCAACCCACCCACGGGGTACCCATCAGCCCAGGGCATCTCACCCGACCCACCCACGGGGTACCCACCAGTCCAGGGCATCCCACCCACAGGGTACCCATCAGTCCAGGGCATCCCACCCGACCCAGCCGCGCGTTCTGGGACAGCAATCCCTGCGCTCATCCCGGCAGGACGGGCGTGTGAGAGGGATGCAGAGGCAAAGCCCGGCCGGCTCCGTGGCCCTGGCAGTGCGGAGGTGTCGCCGTGTCCCCGCGGGGCAGCGTTTGGCTGTCCCTGGTTAATTAAGTGCCGAACATGACGCTCGTTTTAATTCCGTGCCTTGCGAGCCGAGTGTTGCTGCCCACACGCACCAGTTGCCATAACAACTTTAATTTGTTTTGTAGCCTCCGCTCGGGTGGATTTGGGGATGTGGGGGGGGTTTTTTGTTGTTGTTGTGTGTTTGTTAATCTCCTTCCTTCCCCCTGTTCCGCCCCATTCCCTCTTTTCTGACTTTTATTTTTTTTTCGCAGCTGTTCTCGCTCCCCCTCTGTTTGTTTCCCTGCGTTTATAAGAAGCAAAAAGTCATTGCGTGGGTCCTTGACCCCTCACTGGGCACCGCCTGCCTCTGATTTAACAGGATTTATCCCAAATAATCCCAGTGCAGTAGCAGGAGTGAAGCCATTGCCTTCCCAAATCCCAAATCCTGAAACACAAAGAGATCCGTGTTCTCCCTTTCCCACCACTCCATCCTGCAGACACTGTGTTGAAAACCAGGAATAAACCTCTTGGACAGCAGGGCTGTGGTGTCAGGACCTCGGAGGGATTCCTTTTTTAAAGGGATTAGCCATTTGATGGACTTTTTAGAGAGAGAACTAAAGGAAAAGCACAGGAGGGTTTGGCCTCTGCTTGGAAAGGTCTCCCGGGGTCTCCCCAAGGGATCTCTGTGCCATGGAGGGCTGGAATTGGGGAATCATTGTCACCATCATTGTCACTGCAGTGCATGGGGGGCTCTGGGGGGCTCCTGGTGGCTCCAGGAAGATCCCAAGATGGATAAACTGGAGGAGAAGTCACAGGACCAGGATATTACAAAGGCAAGGAGTGGCAGGACAAGGGGAATGGCTGTAAACTGAAAGGGAGTAGGTTTAGATGGGATATCGGGAAGAAATTCCTCTCTGTGGGGGTGGTGAGACCCTGGCACAGATTGCCCGGAGAAGCTGTGGCTGCCCCATCCCTGGAATGTCCAAGGACAGGTTGGATGGGGCTTGGAGCAACCTGGGACAGTGGAAGGTGCCCCTGCCCATGGCAGGGGGTGTGGAATTAGATGGGCTTTAAGGTCCCTTCCAACCCAAACCATTCAGGATTCTGTGAATCTACAATCTGATCCTTTTCCTTCCTTCAGCTTCTGCCTCCAAGGTCAGACCCTGCCCTGCTCCTGCCACATCCCATCCAAATCCCAGCCAGAGAACGTGACATGGAGCTCAGCCCTGGGGGGGAGCTTGGTTGTGTTTCTGCTGAGCTCTGAGCTCCTCAAGAGGGCTGTGACTCGTTATCCTTCCACCCTAACAAAACCATGGAAAAAACCCACAGTTCTGGCCAAATGGGGTGAAAAGCAGCAGGAAAAGGCTGAGCAGAGCCTGTGCAGGGCTCAGCAGCAGCAGCGGATGCACCGAGGGCGTGCGGGGGTGCTGGGAAAGGGATGACCTGGAGGAAGAAGAGCTCAGGGGGAGGAAGGTCAAGCCCTCGGCCAGCACGACCCAGGGCCAAGGTTGTCACGCTGAATTCCAGCAGCTGCAGCTGGATCTGTGGCTCCTGCCTCCCTCCCCTCATCCTCATCCTCATTGTCATCCTCATCCCCCTCCTCATCCTCATCCTCGCTGGGTGGGTGGGTGGGTGCAGCCTGGTCCCTCTGCCTGAGGACACAGTCATCCCACTGGGATGACATTTTTCCAAGGGATGGCTGGGAGGGCAAAGGGGGGGAGCATTGGGATCTTGCCCACGGAACATCCACATTCCAGGAATGTTCTGTTCCCTGAAGGATTCATTTGCACAGGAATGGTTTGGCAGTGGAGCTGACATTAACAACAGCCTGAGCTCGAGCCCTGCTGTGGAGCGGGGTGGGAATGGCTCTGTGCAGGGCTGGGAGGGGGCTGGGATGGAAAACGAGCTGTGAGATGTTGGGATTTGCTGAATCCTGAAATTAGAAGGAATTTGGGAAGAGGTGAGTCCATCCCCAGGCGCTGCTGCTGCTGCCCAACCCCCTGGCCTGTGCTCCAATGGTGGGATGAGCCCTGTTTTGGGATCCTGGGTGCTCTGGCATCACTTGGAATATCCCAGCAGTGATCCCAGGAAGTTTGTTGGCTCATCCCATGGAGCTTTCTATGTGGGGTGGGGGGTTGAAGTAGGAGGTTGGTCCTCTGTGGGAAGGGGAATGAGGCCAACTGGGATGCAACAGCCAGGGTGCAATGGAAGTGGGATGCAAAAGAAGTAGGATGCAATGGCCTGGGATGGAGTGGGATGGGATGCAGCAGCCTGGGATGCAGCAGAGGGGGATGAAACAACCTGGGATGCAGTGGAAGCAGGATGCAAAGGAAGTGGGATGCAATGGCCTGGGATGCAGTGGCAGTGGGATACAATGGCCTGGGATGCACCAGATGCTGCACCATGCAGCATCCCGGGATGCAGTGGCAGTGGGATGCCATGGAGGGGATGCAGAGCAGTGGGATGCAGTGGCAGTGGGATGCAGTGGCAGTGGGATACCATGGAGGGGGATGCCATGGAGGGGATCCAGTGGCAGTGGGATGCCATGGAGGGGATGCAGGGCAGTGGGATGCAGAGCAGTGGGATGCCATGGAAGGGATGCAGAGCAGTGGGATGCAGAGCAGTGGGATGCAGAGCAGTGGGATGCCATGGAAGGGATGCAGAGCAGTGGGATGCAG
>JAWWMP010000060.1:3140756-3163431 GCA_035047865.1 Dendrocincla tyrannina | reverse complement strand
CAGAGCAGTGGGATGCAGAGCAGTGGGATGCAGAGCAGTGGGATGCCATGGAAGGGATGCAGAGCAGTGGGATGCAGGGCAGTGGGATGCCATGGAGAGGGATGCAGGGCAGTGGGATGCAGAGCAGTGGGATGCCATGGAGAGGGATGCAGGGCAGTGGGATGCAGAGCAGTGGGATGCAGAGCAGTGGGATGCCATGGAGGGGATGCAGAGCAGTGGGATGCAGGGCAGTGGGATGCAGAGCAGTGGGATGCCATGGAGGGGATGCAGAGCAGTGGGATGCAGGGCAGTGGGATGCCATGGAGAAGATGCAGGGCAGTGGGATTCAGTGGTAACACTCTCAGTAGCTGTGGTTTTATGGCTTCCCATAAACAGTCCCTTCCATCTCTCTCCATTTTTAATTACCTGGAAAATAACCCCGTTCAATTTACAGCTCATTTGAAGCCGTGAGCAAAGGCCCATAAATATTTAATGTGCTTGGAAGTGGCACCAACTGTCCGGGGCTTTTTGCTTTTCCTGGAGTTGCCTTTATTTTAGCACATTTATTCCCCCCACATCTACAATTTGCTGCTCTCTCCATCCATAAAATCCAGCGGTAAAAGACACAGAACTGCTGGCAAAGGGTTTAATCCCCAAATTTTCTTGGGAGTGATGGACTGGAACCAGCACTTAGAGCAGCTTCTCCTCTAATTAGGGCAATTAGGGCAGATTCCTGAGGGTCCCAGAGCCTTCCTTGCCTTATCCTGGGAGAAGCCAGGTGAGGATCTGCTTCCCAGCCTGGGCTATGGGAGGTTGTGCTAAAAAAAAAGGTGTTTGGACACCAGGATTTGTGGCTGAGCCTGGGAGGGGGTGTCTGGAGCAGAATTGAGCCTGAAATTCTGCCCTGCCCTACTTAGAGAGTTAAAAAAAGGATTAATGGATATTGCAGGGAGAAGGAATAACTGGGAATTGCTGTCAGTGCCGTGATTTCAGTGCTGAGCTCGCAGCAGGAGCAAAGGAAAACTCCCATTTTCTGAACTCCTGACAGTTGCCCTGAATCCCAAATATTAAACAAACGACTTTGACTCCCAGATTTTCGTGGGTTTACCCAGGACATATTTTTGTGTGTATTAATCACTCCAACACGGATTTTATTGTAACATAATAGATATATTTACTGCACGAGGAGTGACAGCATTTATTAATTATGCACCAGCAGGCCCAGCAAACGGATTTGTTTGCTTTGATGTCTAATGCTGCAGCCTTTTTTTTCCCTGCTTGTTAAACTTAATCAAAAGCAATCAAATACGCTCCCATAAATTAGAGCAAATTAATTTCAAACAAAAGGGGAAAGTATTAGGTAGCACAAATGGAAAGGAAATTAAAAAGAATCAGCGAGATAGGAGTCAGGGTAATTTAAATATTGGGTTTGGCTACTGTTTTTCATTTTGGGTGGATGGGGCAGGAATGGGAAAGGTTTAAGTGCTGTGTTTGGTTGCTGGTTTTAATTTTGGGTGGATGGGGCAGGAATAGGAAAAGGGGCAGGAATAGGAAAGGGGCAGGAATGGGAGAGGGGCAGGAATGGGAAAGGGGCAGGAATAGGAAAGGGGCAGGAATGGGAGAGGGGCAGGAATGGGAGAGGGGCAGGAATAGGAAAGGGGCAGGAATAGGAAAGAGCTGGAGCCTCAAGGGCTTGGCATCACCAAGGGCACTGAATTTCCATGAGGAGCCTTGTTGGAACAGCCAAAAAAGCATCAAAATGCACCCCAGCTGGGCACAGGCTGGGAATTGGGGTGATTTATTGCCCCTCAGGGTGGGCAGGGTTTGGGCTGTGACCCCATCCCTGCACCACCCTGGCTGCATCCACGTCCCTGGGACATCCCACCTCCTTTTCACCTGGATACAAACCCAAACCCCCTCTCTCCTCCCCTTGAATGTTCATCCAGCCTTAATTAAAGGTGGTTAATCCAGCCCTGCCCACTGGTGCTGGTGCTAAAGGACATTGCCAGTTCCCACCCCGGCTCTATTTACACAATGCTATTGACATTTTCAGGGGGATATTATGTATGCTGCTTTAATTCACTGTTAAATTAAATTACGGCTGTTTGGGACGCTGTAATTTCTTTTGTTCTAGGAACAGATTGTTTTATATATCTGCCCATATTACCAAGTTATTAATTTAATGATTCCATAATAGCAGCTCATTCCTTTGGGTAATATAAAGGGAAAAGTGGGCTCTGTGCACAGCTTAGGCTGGTTTGCTTGTCCCTACACGGATTGCAGGGGGTTAGGAATAAAGAGGTTGGGTTTGGCAGTGTTTAAGAGCAGAACAAGGAGTCCAGCTTGGTCTCCCATCCCTCATCCAGCACTTCCAGGGATGCAGGATGCGGGACAGAACCCTCCCTCTCCAGGTGTCCCCTCTGGGGATGGAGGATGAGCGTGTTGTGTCCCTTCTCTGCACCCTCAGGGTCAGTTTTTTCCATGTGCTCAGCTCCCAGCCATGTGCTCGGAGCCAGGCTCTGTTTTCCAGCTGCCTGGAAAGCCCCGTGCCCGGATGGATGCACTTGGAACAGCCCCTTGGCTCACGACTTCAGCTTAGCCAGATGCTGCTTCCATTAACATCACCCTGGAAGCCTGAGCAGAGTTCCCTGGGATTTTGGGGTTGGATGGGGAGGGGAGGGAGCTGCTCTCCTCATCCCTGTCCCTCTCAGCTCCTCCTGGTCCCCACAGCCACCACAGCCCCCTGCAATTCCAGGATTGCCCCAACCGTGGCTGCATTCCTGCTTTTCCAAAATTTTAATGACTCTGTCCATTGCTAACAAGTCCAACCAGCTTTGCAAGGGACAGAGCTGATTCCAAGCCCATCCGAGTACCCCTGGCAGCCCCCAGGGCTGGCACCAAACCTGATGACATTTCCAGGCAGTGCATTAAGGCCTGAGCTCCCAAGTGACTCCACAGGCTCTTGGGTATATATTTATATATTTCTATATATTTCTCCTTTTATCCTCCCTGGCACCACCTGCTGTTGCGTGGGGAAAATCTGGGAAGTTTTGTCCACCCACGTGCTCAGAAATCAAGGAACAGGAGCAGAAGCAGCGCCTGTGAGTTGTTCTTTAAAGATGAGACTTTGATAAGGGGACATGACGTGGGGCTGGGGACGGAGCAGTGGCTGCCTGGTGACACGTGGGGATGGCAACAGCTCCAGAAAAATCCTGGAATGGTTTGGGTTCAAGGGACCTTAAGGATCACCTGGTTCCACGGGCAGAGACACCTTCCACTAGCCCAGGTTGCTCCAAGCCCCATCCAACCTGGCCTTGGACACTTCCAGGGATCCAGGGACAGTCACAGCTTCTCTTGGAATTCCATCCCAGCTCCTCACCACCCTCACAGGACAGAATTTCTTCCCAATATCCCACCTAACCCTGCCCTCTGGCAGTGGGAAGCCATTCCCCTTGTCCTGTCCCTCCATCCCTTGTCCCAAATCCCTCTCCAGCTCTCCTGGAGTTCCTTTAGGCCCTGCAAGGGGCTCTGAGATCTCCCTGGAGCCTTCTCTTCTCCAGGTGAACAATTCACTTCTTGACTCATCCCAGGACACCGTTGGAATTCTGGACTGCCATCATACATGGCTGGGTCATGTTGAACTTCTCATCTCCCAAACCACCCCAAAATCCTTCTCCTCAGGGGTGCTGCAATGATTCCCTGGGCACCCATCCCAGAGCAGCAGGTGAGACCATTCCCAGGCACCAACAATGGTGAGGGCAGGGATTTAGGAGGGGTGGGAGCCCTGGAAAGTGGGTGGTTTTCCAGAGGGTCAGCTGGTGAATTGTCCCAGCTGGAATTCAGGATGGGGAAGGGTTAAAGAGGTCTCTGCTCCCAGCTGGGACCTTCTCAAGGTGGCACAAGCAAAACTGGACTGAGCCAGAGCACTGGGAATCCTGGAGACCAAACCTGGGGACTGGAGTCACCCACTGGCACCACATGGCAGGAGTGGGAGTGCTGCCAGTGCTGCTGCCATCCTGATTACCATGATAAGGATGCATTCCACTTTTAGAGGTGGATTTTCAGTTTTTAGGACTCTCTTCGGAGCCTCGGAGGGGCAGTTTGTGTCATGTGTTGTGTTGGAGTTCAGCCTCAGATGGGACCATGAATTAATCTGGGAATAACCTGTTATGGCTGCTTTATGTGTCCTCCACATTCCCATTCCCCTGGTTCCCCCTGCCTGGCAAGCAGAGGGGGGTGCTGGCTGATCCCTGCCTGGCAAGGAAGGCACCTGCTGTGGATTCAAAGCCATTACAACCCGTGGAATTCATCATTTTTGCTCCGATGGTGAATCAGCCTTGCTGTTAAAGCATGTGCCTTGTTTTCCGGTGGGAAGCTCAAACCAGACACGATCAACTCCTGCCTCTTGTTATGTCTTTCTTCACTAGATTAAAGACCCTTTAATAGGTTGTATTTTCTCCCAGGAAGGTACTTACTCCCGGCAATCAAGTCACCCCCGTTGTCCTTTTGATAAACGGAGCAGCCTGAGCTCTTTAAGCTCTTTCCTCCACAGAATTTTTACCAGGAATTGTGACTTGTTGTGTGTGTTTTCCCTGAATCCCTTCAGGCTTCCCTGTTCTCCCTGAGGGTCTCCATTCCCAGGTGATTTTTGCATGGAAATATCCATCCCTGGGGCACTCTGGTGTGCTGGTGACCAAGGTGAGGGGTGCAGGGGGTTGGTGTCACCCCAGTGTGTCCCCTCCAGCTCCCTGGAACACCCCTGTGATTCCCTTTAGCAATATTAGAGGAAGGGATGGAGCTGGAAAACGCTGTCAGGGAGCAACAGGGAGATGAATTGATGCCACTTGGGATGTAAAGATGGTTTTGTGTCGGTGTCTCTCCTGCTCCTGCCTGGCACCGTCTGTCTCGTATCATCTCCTGGCTCCGTGTCACCTTCCTGGCCTCCAGCTCTGATATTCAAGGCATGGGGGAAGATTTTCTGCCTCACTTCCAGCCAAAAGGGAGAAAATGCTGGTTTCCCCTCAAGCTGGAGGTGTTTCCTGACTGGGAGAACTGGCTGGGCTTAGGGAATGGGAAAATGAGGAGAACAGGCTGGGATGGGAATCCCAAAAGGGGGGTGGGAAGGGTTTGTATCCAACTGCCCCAGGGATTTCACATTGGCATGTCCATTGGGTCGATGCATTAAGGGCTTTAAGCTAAAGGAGAGTGGATTTAGATGGGATATTGGGAAGGAATTCCTCCCTGAGAGGGTGGGCAGGCCCTGGCACAGGTTGGGCAGAGAAGCTGTGGCTGCTCTTGGATCCCTGGGAGTGTCCATGGACAGGTTGGAGCAACCTGGGATAATGGAAGGGGGTGGAACTGGATAATTTTAAGGTCCCTTCCCACCCAAACCATGCCATGATTCCTTTGCAACACGGATTTGCCGGGATGTAAAGCGGCCCCGTGAGCTCCGAGCCCTGGGGGGATTGTGATTTAGGGGCAAAAATGCTACAAAATTGCTTAACCCCCAGAGCAACCCGTTAATGGGCTCGTGGCCCCGACTGCACCCATTGCTTTCCACACACCCAGGGAGGAAACATCCAAAAATCAAAGCTCTGGCGCTCCCAATTCTCACAGAACCCCCTGGATGCGGAGCTGGCTAAACGAAACATTAGAATATTTGCAAAGTGGGGCTCTCCAGCAACAGACACTTGAAATAATCTGTTCAGGCACCGGGTGAATTTGCTCCTACCAAAGGGCCGTCATCGGTGTCAGAGGCATTTAATGTCAGGCGGGCGCGGTACCGACTCCTCGTTAGCTCCCGACGCCCAACACTAAACACATTTTGCTGTTTTGCCGTCTTAAGAAAAGGAAAAAAAAACCTTTCTGACAGCTTGGTTAACCTTTCCCCCCCCCCTTCCCTTTCTCACTTGTAAGCGCTGACGTTCTCGGCTGAGGGCAGCTGTGAAGAGCACAGGGCGGGGGAATGGAAAGTGTCGGATGTGTGGAGGGGTTTGTGCCGTCTAAAAATACGGCGAGTCTGGCACGTTCTCCTTCTGCCTCGTAATTAAAACGCTGGTTGCCTTCTGCTGCAAAGGGTAACCCTAATTAGGAGGTGGCAAAGCAGGGAGGCGGTGGGGTGAACAGATTTTTGGGGGTTTATCCCTCCTGTTTGCGTGGACTTTTTATTCCTCTCTTTCCCTTTGAAGGTCTGGTTTTGGGGGACTTCAGCAGCAAATGAGGGTCCGAAGGAAGGGGAAGGGCTTCAGACTGAAAGAGTAGGGTTAGATGGGATACTGGGAAGGAATTCTTCCCTGGGAGGGTGGGGAGGGGCTGGGATGGAATTCCCAGAGAAGCTGTGGTTGCCCCATCCCTGGAAGGGTCCAAGGCCAGGTTGGAGCGACCTGGGCTGGTGGGAGGTGTCCCTGCCATGGAACCAGATGATCCTTAAGGTCCCTTGAACCCAAACCATTCCGGAATTCAATTCCTTGTGCCTTTGCCTGCGCCAACAAGCCCCGTTCCTGCCACTGGCAGCAGCACCGGGAGCCTTCGTGTCCCCTCTGCCGGGGACTCGGTGCCAGTGACGCACTTGTTTCCTTGCGGAGGAGAAGCCCCAAAACAAAGCCAAGGCTCATCAGCTAATTGCGTTTTAAAAGCAAATAATTGCATGAGTCAAAGTGATTTACTAAATTAAGTCGTTCTGCAGGGGCTGGGGATTTTTGGGTTATTTTTTTCCCCATTAAATAGCAAGTGTTCCTGCTGGCCCTGCTGGTGGAGTGCGGGAAGGGTGGGGAGGGGGGACCTGCTCCAGCTTCTTGGGGACCCCCTGCCTTGAGATTTGGGTAAGATTCAGTGTTTTTGGAGCTGATTGATGGGCGGCTGCTGTTTGGGGAGGAAACACAACGGCTTCACCCTCCTCCTGCATCATCCCTGGTACCCACATCCACTTGTCCTTGTCCCATTCCTGCAGCCTCAGGGCTGCCAATTCCCAAATTTGGGGTCCCCAGACGTGCTGGCCCATGAGCCCCCTTATTCCATCCGTCTACCCCAGCCTGTGGGAGCTCAGACCCTTCTTGAAGCAACTATTTTACCCTTTTTCCCCTTTCTGACTCCGGTGACTCATCCAGTTCCTTCAGAGAAAGCTTTTCCTTGGGGGAGCTGTAAAATCCCCGGCAATGGAGAAACGCAAAGCCTTTGAAACAAGGCTCTTCTGGCAAATGCCAGGCTGCAAATCTGGCCCTGGATTTTTTTTTTTTCAATTAAGCTTTTCTTTTCGATGTTTTCTTTTTTTTTTCTTTCAAGGCGAATTAATTGATATTTACTCAGTGTGTCAAAATAGCTCCGGTGCGTTGGAGTTGCCTCTCGCCACGTGGCTGGAATGGGGAGCTGGGGAAGGGAGCTGTGAGTCAGTGGGGAAGGAATTAAAAGCAGCAGCTCCTGCTCAAGGCCAGTTGCGTTTTGCTCGAAGAAATGGAAGGGGAGCACGTGGACTGAGGAGAAGCTGCTCCCAAGGGAACATGCCTTGGTCTGCACTGGCCTCGTTTTCCCTCAGCAGGAGCACAGGGGAAATGATTTCATGGAAAAGCTGAAGCAGCCAGTTGGGGGAGGAGGTAAAATGGGCAGGTCCTGGCACAGGTTGGGCAGGGAAGCTGTGGCTGCCCCGTCCCTGGAAGTGTCCATGCCAGGTTGGAACAACCTGGGCTAGTGGAAGGTGTCCCTGCCCACAGCAGGGAATGGAACTGGATGAGCTTTAAGGTCCCTTCCAACCTCAACAGTTCCAGGATTTCATGATTTCATCTTCCATGGAGGATGGAGTGGGGATGAGCTGATTGATTTGGGAGATGCTGACAGTGAACCTGGCCATGGATCCCATCTTGGGTGGTTGGATAAATACCTCCAGAGGTGTAGATGTGTTGTGTCTGGTGGAGAGGTGGTTGCAGGTTGGATGATTCCTCAGCAAAGCCTCTTAGAAACTTTAATTACAGATATTAATTATATAAACCTGTATTAAGAAAGTATTAGTTATAGAAACAACTCCTCCTCCTCCTCCTCCTCCTCTTCCTCCCCCTTCCCTTTCCCCTTCCCCTTCCCCTTCCCCTTCCTCTTCTTCCTCCTCATTATTACATCTTCTCAGCTCTATATTATGTATGTATAAAAGTACATGGGGGAGGATTTGGGATGTGGGAAGGAGGAAAAGCAGCTCATTACAGCCCATCAGCTGGAATCTTGCAGGGACATGGACTTCCATCCCTACTGGTCCTACTGGAAGAGGACCAGGGTCCTGTCCAAGCTCCCAGTTGGCCCAGTAAGAGCCAGTTACTGGGGCAGTGTCTGTGTCCAGATGAGCCCAGGGAGGGCTCCCAGGGATGTGCAGAGGGATGTTGATCCCAAAAAGACACAACTTTGAGGGCATCAGCCCTGGTGCATCTCCTAGAGGGTCATGAGCTGGGAGAACAATTGAACAGCCTCCCAGCAGCAATTCCATGGCTTTTCCTTGGCCTTTCCCCAGGCAGCAAAAAACATCCAGGATAGGGAGGAAAATCCCTTTTGGATGGAGAGCAACTCTGGGGCTCCTCTGCAGAGACACCTGGGCCTTACAGGTGCCCTGTGGCTGCAGTGAGTCCTCAGGCACCTCATCTGGGAACTCTGGGCATCCCTGGCAGCAGGAAAATCCAGGGATATGTGTAATATCAGCTTTCCCTGGCTCCAATTGCGCAGCAGAACATGAAAGCCATAATTCCCATGTTCCTGGGGTTAGGCTCTCTCCATTAAACCCCTTTTTTCCGTGCCCTCTTGCCCTCCCTCCTCCTGCTCAGCTCCCCTTTATCTCCCCTCATTTGTCATCTTTATTAGTCCTTAATCTGCCATCAGAGCCACGGAGTTAAGAGTGGGATTAGGGGGAAGTTTAATTGGATGGCCCTCCCAACATCAGGTTCAATAAAAGTTTATGAAAAGATAAAATTCTCCCTGGGTTTTATAGCTCTGGACGGAACAAAAGGGACTGGAGAGGGACAACAAGATAACTTTTCCCACCTCCTATTTTATTTTTTTCTGTTTTAATTCCTTCCAAGCCCGTGCCAGCTGCGATTAAGCAGGGGAGGAAGGATGGGTGGGAGATGTGTTATCCCTTTTGCCGAGGGTAAGCAGTAAGTGGCTGCTGCTGCTCGGCCTCTCCCTGCGATTCCCACTGACAGGAAGATGAATTGGGCTCTGGCCTGGGAGAAAATAACATTTATTTCACACTGGGAATGTGCTGGAGTGCTGGAAAAGCTGAGCAGGGACGTCAGGGCTGGGGGAGCAGGGACAGGAGGGGAAGGATGTGCCCCGGTGGGATGGTGGTTTGGGCTCCTTGGATGCAAAGGAGCATCCAATAACCCCCTGTTATTGCAGTTTAATGAGTGCCAAGGCTCTTGTGTAACATCTCTGATGATCTCCAGGGGCCAGGGATGTGTTGCCAGCTTGGAATTTCCACGGGAAGGCACCGTGTGGTTGTTTTGGGGGGTTACAGACCCTCCAGCCTCACCCATCCTGCATCCCGGTCCTGGCTGTGCTCATCCCACCTTCCTCATCCACGGCCTTTTCATCCAGGAGATAAGAGGGATGATTAAGGGCTTTCAGAGGAGGCCCAGGGCATGGGGAGAGGATGAATGGCAGCTGATTGAGGCTGCCTGCCTCAGGAGGAAGGTGGCAATGAGTCCAGTCCCCTTGTTCTCCCCCACGGAGCCCCAAATCTCCCTCTGCCCGGTGCTCTCCCAGCCCTAAGCAAAGCTGGGTGCTCTCCTTGCCCCCGACTCCAAGGAGAAATGGGTGCTCATGGAAGAGCCAGGAGCTGCTGGAGCTGCCTGAGCCTTGCAGGAAAATCACTGCGAATTAAAGTTATGGGAAAATCTGCCCCTTTTCTTTCTCTCCCTCATGATGGAAGCTGTTACTGGTGGAAAAAAATCCAAGCTAATCTTCATTATAGCTTTCCATTAGGGTGGTAATTGTTTCCATTCTCGTTAAAAATAATCCTGAACCACCCTGCTCTGCTTTTTGGTTCTTAAACCAACTTTTTCTTCTTCTAGAGTAACATATGGGGGGGAAGAGTGGGGGAAAGTGTGAAGAGAGAGGGTGGAACAAAAGAAGGGCATGAAAATAGAGAAATGGGGGAGAGAGAGAGAGAAATGGGAGGTGGGTGGCAGGGAAAGGATGAGAGGAGAGTTTGTGGCTCTCACAGAGGGGTGTACAGTGAGACACCACCCCCCTCATCCTGCTGCAGGAGGTGTAAAGCACCCAAAAATAGGGAAAAGGCTGTAGGTCCTTGATCCTGCAAAGAGCATCTCTCTGGGAATCATTCTGGAAGCGTCCCTCGGGGTTGGGGGATGGCAGGGCTGGAGCATCCCTGTGAGACTCTTCCTGCCTTCATTCCTGTCCCAGCCCATCCCGGGAATCCTCTCCCCTCTCAATCCTGCTGCGAATCCTCCCCCCTCCAAACCCTGCTGCGAATCCTCTCCCCTCCCAGTCCTGCTGCCTCCTTCGGGGAGCAGCAAACTGCAGGCGATTACAGGCAGAGAGAAAAATCCTCTCCCTGAATCAAAGAGGACATCAATTCAGTGCCAGCTCCTCTGGGGACAGCCGAGGGAATAAAGGGACATTGTCAAGTCCTTTCAGGCCCCAAAATTCCGATTTTGTAAGAGTTTTAGAAACCCCAACTGGCTCTGCCGCAGGCCAAATATCCTGCCGGAGTGGAAATGGGGCTGGGTCAGAGCAGGGCTGCGGTGTCTGGGCTGGTGGGATCGATCTCAAACGGAGTTGAGCTTTTAAAATGTGTATTTCTATACAGAATTGCTTTGTGCCTCGGTTTTCCTCTCTGCTGACTGTGCTTCCCTTTGCCTGCCTGTTCTCCTGCTCCGAAAAAAATCAGATTTTTTTGCGGAGAGCTGTTGAAACCTGGGAGCAAAATTCCTTGGGCTGAGGTGCCTCTGAAATCCCCCCTGGCTCTGGGGGCTGGAGCTGCTTCTCATCTCCCCTTCCCCGCTGCTTTATTGGGGTGCCCTGTGAAGGTTTTTCACCCCAGAACTTATTCCAGAGGTTTTCCTGGCTGGAGAGGCCCCTCCAGGGGTGGGAAAGGAGCGGCGGGGCATCCTGCGCTTTATGCGGCACCGTAATGGACCATTTCCAGGGAGAATGAAATGCTTTTCCCGTTCAGTGCCTCTGCCCGCTCCTTGGAAGCTGCCTAAGTACTGATGCAAAAGGAAAATCCTGCTTTCCCCTGCCTTGTGGTACTTGATACGAATCGCAGCGGAGCGGAAGCATTGTCAGGCTGGATCAGCCCAGAAGCCTGTCTGGAGTCGCCTCCCGCCTCCCAAAGTCACCAGGCTCAGCTCTTTTAAAGAAAGATGCAGAAAATCAGCGAGAGAGCAAAGGCTGGTTGAACACAGGGCGGATTTTTGGCTGCTCAGCTGGTTTCTGGCAAGAGGAGGAGGGGGGTCCTGCTGAAATGGGCACTAATGCAGAGGCAGCGGAGAGATGAAAATCGGCATCATCACGAGAGAAATTAATTGCTGGCGAATCGCTAATGAAGCGTTATGAGTCAGCAGCCGCAGTTTGATCTCGGGGAGACGGGGAAGGAGCTCTTTGAAATGCCTTCGATGGGTTTGTTTTGAAGCTGTTCCAGCCCCTCGGCATCCCACGCGGGTGGGGACGGGGCACGGTTGCCAATGAGGCTCCCGAAGCACCCTCAGCCCTCTGGTCCCCAATTCCAACCCCATGTGATGCTCGGGATGGTGATGCCAGTGACCCAAAGATCCCTTGTGCCCACCCGGAGCAGGGATGCAGCACCCCCAGCTCCTTTAAGGATTGATGCCAGTGTTATAAATACATAATAGAAATAGAAAATACGCCTTGAAAACCCAACCCTGGCGCTGTGTGTTTAGTCCCAGGCTAAATGTCCCTAAAATCACCCGGGCAAACCCTCCCCGCAGCGACACGAACTCCCAGCGCTGCCCCTCAGCCTCACCCACGGCTCGGGAGAGAACCGTGGCAGGGGGAGAGGAAAATAAACCATTAAAAGACCCAAAAAGAGGCAGCGAAGAGGGAGGGAGGCTCTTTTCATCTGTATAATAGCTTGTTTCTGACAAGGAGCCTCTGTTCTCTTCCACTGGAAAGCTTTTAAGAGCCCCAAGAAGGACAGGCAATTACAGGAAAGTTCGTGCACTTGATGGGGTGTTACAAATTACTCACCGGCGATTTTTAGGGTTGATTGCCGCGCAGGGGAGAGGGTTTGGGGGGCAGAAACGCTGGGCTCGGACCCCTCCAAGCCCCGGGACCCGCTCCGGCCCCGCTGCTAATGGTGCATTAAGTCGGGGAGATGGAGCGCTGTGCAATTAGCGGGGACATTAACGCTGCTCATCAGGTGCGCTCCCGCCTCGGCTCAGGGGAAGGGGATGCTCAGCAACAAAAAGCACCGAGAGCTTGAAAGGGCAAAGCCGGCAGAGAGGGGAAAGGGGCGGGTGAATTTGGGGTTGGCTCCAGGAGCAAAGGGCTGGAAGCAGCGGGGGCATCTCCAGGCATCCCCAGCGGATGGATGGGGGGTTTTATGGTATGAAACACTTTTTGGGGCGCAAAAGGAGCTCCTTTGGTCTCGGAGGTTGCAAAACGTCTCTGTCACCTGGGAACGGCCACCACAAGTGAAGCAAACCTGGCAGCCCGGATTTTCAGGGATTATAAACTCTTTTTTTCAGAGATTTTAAGCTCCTGGGAAGGAATTCCTCCCTGGGAGGGTGGGCAGGCCCTGGCACAGGTTGCCAGAGAAGCTGTGGCTGCCCCATCCCTGGAACCGTCCAAGGCCAGGCTGGAGCAACCTGGGCTGGTGGAAGGTGCCCCTACCCATGGCAGGGGTGGAACTGGGTGATTCTAAAGTCCTTTCAAACCCAAACCATTCCAGGAGTCTCTGATTAAATTAATTCAACTCTACTGATAATGAAACCTGTGGGCTAAACGGTGACACAGCTCTGCCCAGAGGGGCAAAGGGGGAGGGGACCACGTGGCCCTGAAAAGGTTATTTTTGGCTCATCTTAAATGCTTGAAAGCCATGGTAATGCTGCAAGAAAGTCTCAGCCATAGGATAACTTAATTAAACTTTACTTAAGAGAGTTAAATATTCATTATTTGGCTCCAATTACTGGCTTTGCTGAATCCCCCCCCTCACTTGTGTTTTCACTGGGGCTAATTAGTCTAATGGCTCTACGATTATGACCTATTTCTGGCTGGGGGGGGGATAAAAAGGAGCAATTTCTTGGCATCGCCCAGGGCTGCTTTGCCAAGGGATGGTGTGGATTTATGGGAGGAATTTATGGTGTTTTGCCTCCTGCTATGGGAGCGTTTTAGTCTCTCACAGCAACCTGTGCCAGTGGCTTCCCCTCCCTCCCAGGGAGGAATTCCTTCCCAATATCCCACCTAGCCCTGCCCTCTGGCAGTGGGAAGCCATTCCCAGTGTCCTGTCCCTCCATCCCTTGTCCCAAGTCCCTCTCCAGCTCTCCTGGAGCCCCTTTAGGCACTGCAAGGGACTCTAAACTCTTCCCGGAGCCTTCTCTATTCCAGCCTGGCCATCCCCAATTCTCCCAGCCTTTTATGGGTGTTTCTGGCTGGCTGAGATCAACTGGGGACAACACTCCACCTCACTGCTGAGGTTCCCCTTGCAGTGCAGGCTCGGAAAAGTGCTTTTCCGATGGTATTTTCCTCCTGCTCCGTGTCCCCTGGCACGGGGCTCTCCCTGGGCACATCCCAGTGCAGCTGGAGACGTCCCAGGGCACGATGCCAGGAACAGCCATGATTTACTTGGCCATACCCGTGTGTTTACAGCCCAGGAAAGATCCTGTGTTCCCACTGGAAGAACGGGGCTCGTTTTTCCAAGCCCCTGCCTGGCTCGTTTATCCAAGTCCCTGCTCCATGAGCAGCGTTTGCTCCAGTGCCCTTGCTCGGTTATCCATCCCCTCACCCCAAATCTGGGGGTGCAAGAGCAGAGCCAGCCCCTTCCCCACACCCCTCTTTGAAGGGAAGGAACCCAGGAATCTGTCCCAGGGTGGCAGCAGCTCCAGGATGAACCAAACCCCTTGGAATGTCTCTTTACCACCCCAGGGCAGTCACACCAGGGCCCCCACCTGCTTTGGGGGCTCCAGTTGTCTCTCAGTGCCTAAATCCATATTTTTGGTTGGCAAAAATGTGTGGAGCAGGGAATGTTGTATGTTTGGAAATGCTGCTGGTGCTTCCCACAACTGCCTGTTCCTTTGGAATCTGTTTTCTTGGAGGATGCACTGGCCAAACGCTGCCTTTGAAGGGTTTTTATGGGTATCTGCTCCACTTTTGGGGTTTTTAGCTGCTCCACTACAGGCAGCGACATTGAGGGTTGGGAAAACATGGAATAGCCCCGAGTTCATACAAAGGGAAAATCTGGGAGCGCCTGGAAGGAGAGTGATGCTGCTTTGTGGGTGTCACCTCTGCCTGACCTTGGGGTGTCCCAGCAGGGACAGGCTGGGCTGAGGGGACCAAAAAGGGCTGGCAGGAGTGAAGTGAGTTCTGAACATCCCCTAATCCCTTTGCAGGGAGGTTTTCCTGCTGGAAGTGGGTCAGAGCAGCTCTGAGGAGCTGGGACCCGAGCATCAATTTTCATTTCCCACCGTGGCCCAGTGTGAAGCGTCTGCAGCTTCATCTCCTGCGAGGTGCTGGGCTGATTTATTGAAGGGCTCTCCTGCAGAGCCGAGCGGGCAGCGCTGCAGGGAGGGAGGCTCAGAGCTCATCCCTGCCCAGGGGGATGGAGCAGCAGCTTCCTGGCACAACCGGGATGTCCCAGGAGAGGATCCCGACAGCCTGAGGGGAAGGCAGAGCCCATTGCTCATGGAATGACCCCCCCCTTTTTCCTTGCCATCCATCCCCGTGGCATCTGGCCCCGCTCCAGCTTTCCTGCTGAGCTCCCAGTTAGGAGCCACCAGTTCCCTTAGGAGAAAGTGGGGCTTGGGAGGGTTTTTTTCCCTCCCACGCACAGGAATTCGCTGTGGTTTTGTGCATCGCTGGGAAATGTTGCTGCTTCAATGTGTTTTCACTCGAATCCTAATTCTGGAAGAAGAAGTTTTCAATACTGAATTATTTTAATTTAATTTTGTTTTGGTTTGTTTTTTTCCCCTTGGCTCCGTGTTCTTTTCAATCTGCCACTGTTTTCAGTTGTCCAGGATGGAGTCGTGTGTCCAAATTCCCCGTGAGCCCCTGAGCTTTCTCCTGGAGCCTTTCAGAGGGGGGAAAGTCTGAACAAACCTTCCCGATGATGCCGTGGATGAGATTTATCTATTCATTTTTTCTGTGCTAAAACCACCAGGCCAATCTGCCGTGCTCAGGAAGCCAACACCATCCCCTTTAAATCCATGTGCAAGCTGTTTTTCCGGGGAATTTCTTGCGTCACCAGCATCTCAGCAGGTCTCCATCCTCCTCCTGCAGTTTGCCCTTTGCTTGCTCCCTGCCGGGAGGAGGTGACAGGCACTGTCCCCACTGCCAGCCCCTTCCTGCGTGGATCCTGTCACCTCCCAAGGAGCAGGAATAGTGCCAGGAAAACTGGCAATTACTCCTTACATCACCCACCTTCGCCCAGGCTGCCAAGGCCCAGGAAAAACTTTGCTGTGGAATAAGCTGGAACCTGTAAACCAGTGAAGGTCAGGGCAAGCTGTCAGGAAATCAATAGTGTAATTATGCCCATAAATAAGCTGGAGAAGCAGGATAGGTCAAAGGGAAAGGGGGAGCAATGGCAGCTTGTGGGCCCAAGCGAAAATAACTCATTTTATGTGTTGTAGAACAAGTTCCAGGGAAAGAATCTAATCCAGATGGCAGCTCCCAGCCAAAGCTGGATGCTGGGGATGGGAGGGAGTCCTTCTGGAGCGGGGGGAGCACGTCAAGTCTGGCTGAAACATGTTCATTTTATGTTTACCCTGATTATTTCCGTGCGTTGGAGGTTATTTTTCCCACAAAGAGAAGGTGGATGCTCAGTCTGTTTTCAAGAGAGGATCAGACCTTCATCACCTCCCCGAGCCCTTCACCCTCCTCACCCCAGCAGGGAGAGAGGCACCAGCTGCAGCCTGTGCTACAAACGTGGGCACGGGGAGGGTTCACATCTGCTATGGGTGGATAATAAACTCCTCCTGGGCTCTGGAATTCCCGCTCTGGAAAGGAACTGGAGGAGCAGGGTGGTTTTCTGGCTCGGAGCCTGAGTAAGTTGTAAGCAAGGTGCAAATCTCCAGCGTGGCTGCACCTCCCTCCCAGCAGCCCTGGGATGCTGTGACAGATTCATCCAAATTAGGCAGCTCAGCATCTCCCTGAGTATTCCAGGATCCTGCAGGGCCCTTCCCAGCCCCCCCACGGGGGAGCAGTTTATAGGAACAGGCAGAGCCTCCTGGGTGTCTCTCCCCTCCTGCTTTTCCTCACTGTCCCTGACTCCATGAGGAGCTGGGGAGGGGATTGGGATTCCTCTTGCCCCCACCCTTGGAGCAGCAGCACCCTTGGGTTGGGGGGGTCTGTCTGTCACCCCTGGGTGCCCCAAAATTTGGAGGATGCTGGTTTTTTTTGGCGTCAGTGTTGACGTGAACGTTAATTGTTCCAGAAACTGCATCCCACGGGCTCTGATCCTCGCTCCCCATCTCCCAGTGGGATCCCACAGGCATCCATGTGGGTTTTATGGGATTTTTCCCTGTTTAACAGAGCATTGAACAGGGTCAGGGGTTGGGCTGGGGAGTCTGGAGGGACCAGGCAATGAGGGGAGGATGGAAGGGATGGGGGGCCAGCACAGCCCCCCCCAGGCCTGTCCACCCCTCTGCTAAAAATCTGGATTTGGTGATCCTGGCTGCTCCGTGGTGGTGGTTCTCATTATCCCTCTTGCTTATTAAATAATTATGACTTCTGTTGCACTTCCTAATCATTTGCTAATCCTTGGATGAGTTTGCTGGCAGCTGGGGGAGTGGGAACACGAAGGGGATGTTCACTTCCCAGCTCTGAGGAGCAGGGTGTGAATGCACATGGGAATGGAAAGGAACTTCAGCAGAAAAACAAAAAAAGAGGAGAAACTTAGTGGGAAGGGTGTTATTTAAGGATGGGAGTGCGAGGGATGTGCTTGGCTCCGAGTTGGTGATGCCCCATCCCTGGAAGTGCCCGAGGCCAGGCTGGAGCAACCTGGGTTAGTGGAAGGTGCCCCTGCCCATGGCAGGGTGGGACTGAGTAGTCTTTAAGGTGCCTTCCAACCTAAACCGTGCCATGATTTAAGCTTAGGAAATGGGTTTCCCCCAGTCTATCCAGCCCTGGGTGCTGGGATGGGGCTGGCACAGGAGGGGGCTCCGGGGTGGCAGCCAGGCAGTCTCCACGTGCCACGGGCAGGGACTCGGTGCAATCAATGGAGTGTCACTCCTGGAAATCACCCTCTCCAAGGCAATTTTCTCCACCAAAGGTCCCTGTTAATAGGGCCAGCTGTCAGTGACCTTTCAGCGGGAGAAAAATGATGCAGGATTCAAAACCTATTACAGCTTCCACCTTTCCCCTCCACCCCCCTCCTCTTTGCCTTCTCTCCTGAGTGGATTGACGCAGCAACTCTGGGGATGTGCCCAGGAGTGAACCCAGGAGGTCCCAGCATCCCCACTGCTGTCTCCTTATCCGGCTGCTGTCCCAGCTGGAGCTGCTTTGTCTCCTCTCCCTCCCTCCCTCTCCAAAGCCAATCCCTCCCTCGCAGCCTGCGGAGGAAGCGCCGTGGAATTGCTGACTCCTCCGACATGAATATTGTTCAATTAGTCCCAGATGTGTTTTGACCTGGCTCTGACAAAAGCCTCTGCTTCAGCATCTTCCTGCCTGCTCACCAAGGCATTCCTGCTAGGGCTGGATCTGCTGGCTCTCCGGGCTTCCAGGGGCTCCCTTTTATCCCTTCTATCATCTCCTCTCACCCTGCAATTAATGCAAGGCAAGCCGAGTTTTCCTGCAGCTCCAGAAAGCCCAGGGAATTTGATGAACATGCCAGGAGTTCTCTCAGTCCATCTCCTTTGCTGGAGCAGGGAGTTTGATCCGCGCCTGCCTTCATCCCTGGGATATCTCTGTGAGCATCCCTGAGCCCAGCCCTGGCATCTCCTGGAGCCTCCTTTTTGCCATCCCCACCTGTGGTCCCAAATTCCAGCCCCTCCCAGCACAGATGTCCGAGTTGGATTGGTTTTTTTCAGACTTGGCTTTGCTGAAAATCCCCCTGAAACATCAGAAAGAGGAGAGTGAAGTTTGCCCCAAGTCCTTTGAGCATCCCAGGTGGATGTTCAGGTGCTGCTTTAGCTGGTCTGGCTCCAAATTTCCATTTCCAGCATGAGATTTGGTGGATCTCAAGGGATCCCCCTGGTGTGGGATCCCATGGGCATGTGGGAGCAGCTGCACCCCCCAAACATTGGGGATCTTGATTGAATATCTCCATCATGGGCTGAGGGATGGAGGAGCAGGGAGGGCAAGGAAGAATTCTCCACACATTTTAGGCAATACTGACCTTTTTGCCATGTGTGGGCTGAGGAATTGCTGGGAAGCCCCTCCTGGCTGGGCAGCAGGGACTTGTTCATCCCTGGGGCTCTTTGCAGTGGTTCCAGGGCTGCCAGGAGTGTTTTTCCCAATGCTGGTGTGTGGCCCAGGGGGATGGATCCTGTTTTCTCAGTATCAGCCCAGCCCCAACCTGCTCCCACTGTGGGGTTTGGCTTTTTCCCCCCTCTATTTTTTGTCCTGGCTCTAGGTGGGGGATTTGCACTGGAAATCCCAAGGGCTCCTCACCTGGAGCATCCACGAGGCATTGAACAGCTTCCCAGGGCTGACAGTGGTGGCTTGTCCCTCTCCTGGGGACTTTTGTCCTGTGACAGCAGCCAGAAGGGCCGAGGCCAACTTTGGGAACATTAAGAGTGAGGTGTCAAAAGGGAACGAGGAGTTTGTGGCATGTGGGAAGCCTTTGGCATCTGAGCCATCCCCCCTCCCAGGATCAGTTATCCCCCCTCCTAACACTGTTATCCCTCTTCCCAGCACAGTTATTCTGCCTCCCAGCAGTTATCCTCCCTCCCAGCACAGTTATCCCCCCTCCCAGGATCAGTTATCCCTCCTCCCAGGATCAGTTATCCCCTTCCAGCAGTTATCCCTCCTACCAGTAGTTATCCCTGTTCCCAGCACAGTTATCCCCTTCCAGCAGTTATTTCTCCTCCCAGGATCAGTTATCCCTCCTCCCAGTAGTTATCCCCCCTCTCAGCACAGTTATCCCCTTCCAGCAGTTATCCCTCCTCCTAGCACAGTTATCCCTCCTCCCAATATCAGTTATCCCTCCTCCCAGCACAGTTATTCCCTCTCCCAGCACAGTAATCCCCTTCCAGCACAGTTATCCCCCGTCCCTGCACAGTTATCCCCCCTTCCCAGCACAGTTATTCCCCTTTCCCAGCAGTTATCCCCCCTTCCCAGCAGTTCTCTCTCCTCCCAAGATCAGTTATCCCTCTTCCCAGCACAGTTATCCCCCCTCCCAGGCTCAGTTTTGCTCCAGGCTGGAATACTCGATGTTAAAAGCCATATCCCACCTCCCTTGGCCGCCCCTTCTCCTGCTGCTGCTCCACACGCCACGTCCCCTCTGGCCCTGCTTTCCTGCTGCATTATCACCCCTTATCCTTGTCTCTCTTGTCCAGGGTTTCACACTGGAAGCTGTAAATGGCTCAGGTTAACCTTGAGTCCTGGCAGACTCTTCCTTGCTGCCCTTGTGATAAGCTGGGGAAGAATCCTATCTTTAATTAAACTCCTGGGTTCTCTTCCATTCTCCCTGACAAATTTGCAGACTCAGCACTGTCGGTGCTTTACCTCCCTCCCCTGGGGTTTCTAAAGGTGGGAGAGGATTTTTCCCTGCGTGGATCCCTCTTTTCCTGGCCAGGGATGAGCTGGTGTCTGGCTGCCTCTGCAGGATGAGGTGCCCCAGCTGGGGAGGGCTGTGGAAGCTCCAAATATCCCCATTTTTGAGGTTATGGAGGCATCCCACACACCCAGGAGGAGTCTGAGGTTTCTCAAAGACTCCTGAGATTGGAGCATCTCAGATTTCTCTTTGATGCTTGGAAAGAAGCAGAATTGGAAGGTTCAAAGGGCAGAAGGTCCACAGCAGTAAAGAAAATCCATTGGAATCCTGGATTTTGGACACTGGGATGTCCAGAATGTCATTTTTAAGACATGGCCAGGGTCATTTTTAAGACAAGCTTGGCCAGGGTCCCAACATGCTGAGGTTGCTCCTCCTGCTTATCCTGGGAGAAATTCTGCTGATTTCTGGGCAGTGATGTGAGGATGGAGGGAATGATGACCTTTTGCCCAGGAGTCTTGTGCTCCAAGCAGCTGGAAAACTGGATACTGTCAGGATTCCTGTGCTTGGGAATAAATAGGGCAGGAGCCTGGGGCAGGGAGAGGCCAGAACTGGAGAGAGAAAGGGCTTGTTTATGAGCCTTGAATGGAGCAGAGGGGGGAGAGAATGGGGGAAAATGGCCTCGATTGGAGCAGCAAGGCTGGAAATAAAGTTTTTTTCCTGCTCCTTTACCTTTAAATGGAAAGATCCAGAATAAAGCCCTTTGAGAGCTGTGCTGGGACCCCTCGGCCCTCCATGTGATGGGTGTCCCCACAAGCTCCCCCATCCTCACGCTGGAATTGAGGACATTCCAAGGTCTCTTGTGTTGAGCCAGCTCCAATTACCCTCCTCAGGAACAGGCTTAACATTTTAACTCCTTTCTTGAAGTTAATTAAGCTCCAGGAGCCCCCAGCCTGGTGCTCTCCCAAGGAGCCTTAATTCCCTCTGTCCCTAAACCCTCCCAGCCCCAAGGAGAGCAATAACTCATCCAAACCTCGCTTGTGCAAACACAAGCAGAAATTGAGATTCCTTTTGTCCCCAAGAGCTGCCAGCCTGGCCTTGGATTTATGAGGATGTATATATAACATATATATGTGGTTTCCTTATGGCTCTTTACCTCAAAGGACTTTTCCATTAGCAGGGAGCTGAGCTCCCAACATCCCAACCTAAGGTGGGGAGCATGACAGGCCCTGAGATCTCTCCTCCCAGCTCCAAAGGCTTTATGGATGCTCTGGGATGCCCAAAACCCAGGGGTGACCTCTAAATATCCAGAAACCACACTGGGAGAGGTGCTGAGGGTTGGGTGAGGCAGCAGAGCCTGAATAAATGCTAATTTATGTGTATTTACAGACAACCAGCTCAACTCTTCCATAAGCCCGGATACCTGGCAGGTTCAAAGTTAACCTTCCCAAAACAGGAGAGGAATTTTAATGGAGAGAAGCAGCTGGGGGAGAAGAAGCTCCTTCCCCTCTGTGGCTCTGAGGAGATGCTCACTGTAGTACCTTGGTTATTCGAAGAGATTCTTATTTAAAACTCTCCCTTTTTATTAATAAAGGGAATATTTCTGCCTTTGCAGTGTTTTTCAATGAGCCAGGGAGGGGGTTTTTTTCCCCCTCCATATATTGTAATTGATTTATTTTGTAATGCAATATTGTCTAACATCCACAGACTCATTTGGCTAAATTATTCATCAGCAAATTTTTAAATAATGCAGCGACTTTACTTTTTCTACTCTTATTTCTTGCTCCTTAAAGCCAGGGCTGGAAAATAATATTCACTGGTGGGGTCTCTGTTGTATCTTGCTCCAAGCTGAGCTGTTGGGAACTAATGACTGGGAGGTGAAGGGTAATTAAAGCCATTATGCAGAGCCTGGATTTACTCTCTGCCCCGCTATCTGTTGGAGGGGAGCAGCTCCCGTTTCTCTGGTGGCTGCTGGATCAAGGTATGGAAGTGGCTGAGCACGGAGGGGAGTGGAGGAGTCTCTGGGAAGGCTCTGGATGGGATCCAACATGACCCACAGGACAGGGAAAAACACGTGGATGAACTGCTGAGTCCTTGCCAGCTGTCATTGTCCCCAGTTACCATCAATTATCCCGTGAGGAGCAGTAGGAAAAGTGGATTTCCAGGCAAAACAGGGCCCAGTTTCCATCATATTGGAGATCCCAGTGCAGGAATGAGCCTTTTGCCTCAGATCAGGGAGCCAGAGCTGCTTTGCTTTCCTTGGAAACTGCATTCCAAGCAAATATTTCCCACCCTGCCCCAATAAGAGGAGTAGAAAGGAGTGAGATTTGCTGGAGAACTTGTTTAGTTAAGGCAGGAGCAGATCCCAGCTCGGGCTGTGGGATGAGACCGTGGCTCCTTTTCCCAATTAAGGGCTGATGAGAGCCTGGGGCAGGCAAAGCCCCTTCGGCTGAGGCACTTGGGGGCAGGGATGGGGGTACAGGCAGGGATGCAGGCAGGGATGTGGGATGCAGGCAGGGATTGAGATGCAGGCAGGGATGTGGGATGCAGGCAGGGATGTGGGTACAGGCAGGGATGCAGGCAGGTATGTGGATACAGGCAGGGATTGGGATGCAGGCAGGTTTGTGGGTACAGGCAGGGATGCAGGCAGGGATGTGGGTACAGGCAGGCAGGGATGCAGGCAGGGATGTGGGTACAGGCAGGGATGCAGGCAGGGATGTGGGTACAGGCAGGGATGTGGGTTCAGGCAGGGATGCAGGCAGGGATGTGGGTACAGACAGGGGTGTGGGTACAGGCAGGAATGTGGGAACAGGCAGGGATGCAGGCAGGGATGTGGGATGCAGACAGGGATGTGGGAACAGGCAGGGATGCAGGCAG
>JAWWMP010000060.1:3093331-3131116 GCA_035047865.1 Dendrocincla tyrannina | reverse complement strand
CCAGGAGGGGGGAGCTGGGTGGGAATTGGGCTCTGCTCCCAGGGGACAGGGACAGGAGGAGAGGGAACAGCCTCAGGCTGGGCCAGGGAAAGGTCAGGTTGGATATCAGGAGGAATTTCCTCCTGGAAAGGGTGGTCAGACATTGGAAGGGGCTGCCCAGGGAGGTTTGGAGTCCCCACCCCTGGAGGTGCCCAAGGAAGGACTGGTTGTGGCACTCAGTGCTCTGGGTTGGGGGACAAGGTGGGCATGGGGCACAGGGTGGGCTCTGTGGGCTGGGAGGGCTTTCCCAACCTCAGTGATTCTGTGGTGTTGTACAAACCCAGAGGACACAGGCAGTCCTTGCTCACCTGCTGGCTGTGGGACATTGGACTGCGTGGATTCCCATGGATTGAGCTGGGATAATGTTTAACAACGATCTGCTGGGGGCTCATCCCCACAGGTCCCTGCAGAGGCTCAATGCCCAAACTGGAGGCTGAACACCCACAGCCTCCCTGACACCGAGCCTGTCGAGCCAATTAACACCCTCCATCTCAGCGTGGATGCTACTTAAGAAATGCCAAAGGCAGCAGGCCCTGCCCCCAGGAAGGGAATAAAGCAATTAGAAGGGGAAAGAGCAGCCAGGCTAAATAGCAACAAGATGCAGGAGTCTGAACCACGCAGGAGTTTTTCAATGGCACCGGAATCCTGAGCCAAGGGCAGGTGGCACAGAGAGGGGGAGGCTAAAGAAGAAATAGCCAAAGGCACAGAAACAATTAGTGACAAAAGTGCCTGGGAGGGGGGAAAAAAGGATTTGGTGTATCTACTGGCCTGCCAGAATAAAGGGAGCTGCTGAGAACAGATTTCCACAGAGAAGAGAGGGAATACTGGGAGGGATTTCAGGAGGAGAGGGGGCACATGGATGCGCTGAGTGAGTGGGACATGAACCAGGTGCTTCTGCCTGCTGTCTGTGCTTCTGAGGCAATAAGAATCCAGCTCTTGGAAAGAAAGGAGTAGGGAGGAATTGTGCCCAGGCTGCTTGTCCCTGGCAGCCGGCTCTGCCGTGGGAAGCTCCATGTGCTGGAGGGAAGTGTGGGAGGGCGGGGGTCACGGGGACTGATGCTCGGGTGTGCACACACACTCACACACACACACACTCACACACACACACGGTCTCACTGTCTGCTGGGGCTGCAAAAGTGGCTTTGCTTGATCCTTGCCAACACTTTTGGTGTATAAAGCAGCTCGTTCCAGCAGCGGGAGGAGGAGCTGCCAGGGCTGATGTGCTCTGTCCCTGCCCTCGGGGCTCCTCATGCCCTCACCCCGCACGGTGCCACGTCCTGCCAGGGCACCAGCAGCACCCGGGGAGAGAAGAGGGTTCCCGAAATGCGGTGCTGGCGGTGCCGGGGCTGCGGCACAGATTAGCATTGCCATCTAGCGGGCTGCCGGCCCCGCGGGTCGCTGTGCCCGCAGAAATCCCGCACACGGCACCGATGCCACCCCCGGCGCTGCTTCCATCGCTCCCTGCCTGCCGGTGCCCTCCGGGAATAGGGAGGGGTCCAGCAATGCCTGTGCCCCGTCCCCTCCAAGCCCCCGGGATGCCGGTCCTTGTCGCAGCCACAGAGCTGCAAGCAAACCCTCAGTTTTTTGTTCTCTCCATCCCTGCAGTCTTATTTTGCACACACATCTCCCCCTTCTCCATCTCCTTTGAACCAGGAGGAAGAAGGCAGAGGTCAGGCTTTGCCCCGGGCAGGGATGGAGCCCAATCGTTGGGCTGTTCCCCTCCGGGCAGAGCACACAGACACCTTCGGTTTCCAGGCAAAAAAGACACCACTGAGTTCAACTCGGGGCAATGAGGCACAAACTTCCTTCCCCAGGGCACGTATCCAAGGGGGGCCTTCAGCTCCCTGCGCTTGGATAACAAAGCCCTTGTCCACCAGGGCTGGATCCTGTCACAGACAAGGAGCTGAGGTTCAGAAAAAGGGGAATAACTTGTCTGAGGGCACAAGTGACAAGGTCACATCTTGCAAGGCAAGGGAATCACTCATAGCCACCAAACGCGCCGAGCAGGCTGAGCATCCCCGGGGGCTGCAGGGACGAGACACTGTCCCCTCAAATCCCGCTGCTGGGCTCTGAATGGGAAGTTCTTCTTTCCCCCCAGCTCGTCGTTCCGTGTGGATCAACAGCTTTTCTTCACAGAGCTGGGAGAGCAAAGCACAGCCTGGACAGGCACTGGGCACCTGAGGAAAGTGCTTGTGATGGGCAATAAATGTTTTAGCACAGAGCGAGAGGAAGAAAGGCAGCACAGGGTGCAGGAGAGCTCTGATTGCCATCCAGCTCCCTCTAAATCATTCATGTCCCTCCCTGCCTCGTCCAGGAAGACCCAATTATCAACATTTTCTTCTAAACCTTGAGATATCTGAAACTTTTTGTTGGAAGGAGGAGAGGAGCCTGTTGTCTTTGGCGAGCACTCAGTACCCCAAGTCCCCAGATGGGCTCACAAAGTGCCTGGCTCAGCCTGGAGAGGGCAGGGCTGAGACTCTGGGGGTACCAGACCCCCCTGGATCGAGCTTGGGAAAGGGCAAGGAGTGACAAATCCCAGAACACCTTCAGCACAGCCAGAGCCAAGGCAGCTGGAACACAACAGCAACGTCAGCACTGCTCAGAATTGAAATGTTCCAAATGTGCATTTAATGTGGAATTAATGGGATGATTCCCTTCCCCCCCCACCCCCAAGTTAATTGAAAGGAAAAAAAAATGATTATTAAACACAGCTTTGTGTCTGAGCTTTGACAACTAGGTAGTAAATATCCATCCAGCACATGGCTGCTAATTCCCAATAAATACGTTTCTTTCAATAACCAGCTGGTTTTAATTTAACAAACAAATAGCTGTCTGGTAAAATCTGAATTAATTGAGTGTTGAGAGACCTTAATGGAAAATAGCAGTTGTGGCTCAGCCCCCACCACTGGCCTGAGCAACTTTCCCAGCCCAGACAGGGGGGATGTTGCTGGTAACGTTTGGTGAAGCCCAAAAATGCTCCTTCCCTCATTTCTGGCTGCTTCAGGGTGATGATATTAATAAATTAACACTTTATCTGCACAGCATCCCTGCTTGGGGTGCCAGGCAACAGCTTCGACTGAAAAGAAACAGAAAAGCAAACCAGCCACCGGTTATTTCCCAAATCTGCCTTTTCCAATCTGTGCCCCTTCGTGTCTCCTGCGGAGCAGCAAACCCCACGGAGCCTTTTGCCCTCTGTTTCCTACAGCAAGTTGCTAAGAGCTGAGAAACAGCCACGGAGCTGCCCAGAGGGTGGTTTGCACAGGAATTCAACCTGGAGAAGTGATCTGGGAAAGAGGAATTCAATCAGGCTGTTGCAGGGGACGGCAGGGGCCACCACTGCCCTCCATCCATCCCGCTCCCAGCCCTGGGAAATTCCCTTCCAGAAGTAAATGCTTTAAAAAAGCAGTAATAAAGCAACCCCACCAATTGAGTGGAATGGAGGGAAAGTGGCCCAAAATATCCCTGTGGGGGAGCTGGGCACTCCAGCCACGCTGCACTCATACCAAATCAAGACCCTTGTCCCCGTTAAGGCTGGGCTGTGCCTTTGGGTTATTGTTCTGGATTTGAGTCATTACAATAAATTTCGGTGCTTGGTGCCTTTCAAACCTCCAGCAGTGCCTGGTGTTGCTCAGGAGCCTCCCTTCAGGGTCTGTATTTGGGGAAATAAGAGATGAATAGCACAAGATAGAGCTGGGGGTGAGCAGGTGCCAGCTCAGCCTGAAATTCCTGCATCCCACAAACCTCCTCATCCCTGGGCACCTGGAAAAACCAGGGCACAGCCCCTGTGATTTACACCTGCTCCTTCAGCCAAGGGGCTCTGAATGCTCTCTAAGCTTAAATTCTCTGACTTGCCCACGGTTTTTCCAATCTGTTTTCCTGCCACAGCCACACCAGTTACTTCGAGCCCCTGTAATGCACTTTTCACGCTCCCTGAGCTTTGGATCCCTGGAGATGCGGCTGGAAGTCCAAGCCCCAGCACATCAGCAGCTCTCACAGTGTTTTATGGGGAATAAAAGCAGCATTTCCAGGAGCAAGAGACAAGCTGGCCCTCAGGGTCAAGTCTAGGTGCCCCATGGATCAGGCAGAAGGTGGCACAAAGCCTGTTTGAAGTTATTCCCACCCTCTTTGAGAAGTGGGAGAGGAAAACCACAGGGATCCACAGATACCAATGAAAAGGGCAGCAGTGATGCCTTAAAATCCTTCAGTGATGGTTTGGCTTCATTTCTGGGGCTTTGGCTTCATCTCTGGGGCTGAACCAGTGGTGAAAGGCAGAGAGGAGAGGGTTGAGTGTGGCCACAACCCCCCAACCTCCCCTCCCTGCTCCAGGAGGGCCGGGGATTAAATGGGCACAAAAAAAGCTCTTGCCAGACACCACAGCAAAGTGTTTAATCAGAAAATTGCCTCTTGAGCAGCACAAGACGCCGCAGCTGCCATGGAGACCCCTGCCTTTGTGGAGGGGTGGCAGCAGGGCAGAGTCAAACGTCTCTTTATTAAATCCCAGCCTGCTCTTTATTGCCGAGAACAAGCCGTGACCCCCGAAGGTCCAGAAGGCACGACACGGAGCTGAGGATGAATCACAGACCATTCAGAGAGGGGTGAGGAGGAGATGTAAGGTCAGGCTGCCTCCCCCACAGCCTCCTCCTGCCTTTTGG
Organism: Dendrocincla tyrannina; assembly: GCA_035047865.1. NCBI lineage: Eukaryota > Metazoa > Chordata > Aves > Passeriformes > Dendrocolaptidae > Dendrocincla > Dendrocincla tyrannina. The sequence goes on along the minus strand of JAWWMP010000060.1, from coordinate 3,126,425 downwards.
CACTTCTCTCCCACAGCCTCAGATCCCACTGGGCAGGGGCAGAGCCAGGGGACATCCTTGGGATGATGCACCCAAACAACATCATTGAGCTGCAAAGTCACCAGGAACTTCATCTCCTCCCCAGCCTGAGGCACGAGGAACTTATTTCCCACTTAAAAATAATAATAATAAACCTAACTCCCATATCAGCTTTGCTCTCACATCCTAAGAAAAAGGAGGAAAGAATGATTGATGTCTCGGGGGGAAAGTGTCATTTCTGTTCCATTTTTCAGGGATGAATCAATCCCATCCCCCTTGGACACCAGCACCAACACACACGTCTCTCCAGGTACATGCCCTGCTGCTGGAAGTGCTCCCAGCTCCCAGATTGGGCTGTTTGGCCACAAGAATTCCTGTATCCATGGCAAAGAAAGCTTGGAAAAGCTGAGATCTGGGAGAGGACCCCAGCCTTTAATTATATCTCCTTTCACAGCTGCACTCAGTGCCTGCCACAGCTTAATAAACAGGTTGCATGAGCCGTGAACATATTTTGATAATTTTCCTTGGGAAAATTGAGTTTTTACAAGCATTTCGGCAGAAACGCTTATGGTGACAATTACAACAAATTAGGGAGAAATTGAAAACATCTGCAACAAAGAGATACAACTTTGGGATTGAAGGACATGGGGTTGGGCAAGCCCCACATGTGCTTTTCAGCAGAGGTAGATACCACGGGCTGGCTTTTCCTATCCAAACTAAAGATTGGGCAAAGGTGGCTTAGAAATGGGTTATTTTAAATGTATTTGATGTAAGTGTGTAGAAATCAGCTTTTCTTTCCATTGGGAGTATTGACACTCAAAGAACCAGGGAATTATTTATAATGGGAAGGAAGAAACCCTAAGAAGGGTAAAAATGCATTTTTAGAAATGCTGGACTGAGACAAAACTGAATTTAATTCCCACTTGATGTTGGACAGCGCCCTTGGGAAAAAAATTCCAATACACTTCAAGTTTGGCTTTTCTTTCTGTGAAAAATGAGTTTTCCTTTTTCTTGCCTGGGAGATTTAGAGCCCCTCACATGTGGAATCACACAAGCACCACGAGGCCTTCCCAGGAACTAGTCTAAGCCTTGTTATAATAAAAGAAATAAAACCAGTTGCTTGGCCCCTCTTGGAGCTCTCACCCTGACCAGCTCACTAGTTACAGAAATTGTATTTCCACCAGTTTTTCAATGAGAATCATGTTGGAAAATAATATTAGTAATAAGAAGACTCAATTCTACATCAAACCCCAAGATCTCTTCATAAAAAGGTGACATTTCAACACGTTTTTCATAAGATAAGGGAAGTGAGAGTGACCTTTGTCACTGCCCGTGTTTCCCAGAGCTGGAGGAAGGTCCCGTGGGTACCACTTTGGGGTGACAGACACTTTGAGGCTCAGCATCCCTGCCTGGTCCCTCGGGAGCCACCTCACCCCAGTCTCCTCCTCCCACCAGATGTTGCACAACTCATTAGCGGCTCCTCATTTCCATGAATTCCCTGCGAGTGCCATTCAAACAAATCTCAGCCCGGAGTGATCAAAACAAAGCAGCCGAGACATGAAAGCAGAAAGGTTGAAGCAGAGGTGAGGTGCTACAGGAGTCATTTTCATGCTTTTAGTCAGTTTTATTTATTTATTTTTTCCCTCTTTCCCCCCCCTCTCTCTCCCTCTCCATCATTTCTTCTGAAATGATTAAGTTCAGCCAGAGGAACGCCGTGATTTGATGGCTCAGAGATCTGAAGGGCTCAGCTGTCAGGAGATGCTCCACGTTTAGCATCTCTAATGACTCGCAGCCACCGTGCCACGGAGCTGCCTCGCACACACCGGTCCCCAAAAACCCCTCCGAACACTTGTCAAACAAGGCAGAGACGCGTCTGCCGGTGCCGAAACAGGCGGCGAGGGGAAGGCAGGAACCCGAGGGGGAACCTCAGCCAGAGCAGAGACACGGGGAGGAGCTGAAATGTGGATTTGCATCTGTTGAAGCGACACCAGAGTTTCCTGGGGCAAAGGCAGAAGGGAAGGAAACCGAAGGGGAGATGCTGACTCAGAGCCTCGGCAGGAATTGCCCTTTTTTTGGATGAGAACTTAATGCTGGGAAAAGCCCAATTAGTCCATATAATTTTTATTTTTCTGGAAGTCAAACCCTTCATCAGCAGTTTAATTTCCAGAAGAGACTCTTCAGACATTTCTAGCGAGAAAAAGAGGACAATGACACCCCCCTGTTGCTTTGTTTCTTTGAATAAACTAAGCTACACCCACGGAAACCCTTCCACAAGCAGCTCTGCTGGGACACAAAAGCAGCTTTAAAAGAAAGAAAAAACAGCAAGAATATTCCCATGGGTATTTTATCACAGAATCCCAGACTGGTTTGGCTTGGAAAGCAGCTTAAAGCCCACCCAGTGCCACCCCCTGCCATGGTCAGGGACATTTTCCACTATTCCAGGTTGCTCCAACCTGGCCTTGGGCACTTCCAGGGCTGGGGCAGCCACAGCTTCTCTGGGAAATCCATCCCAGGTTCTCACCATCCTCCCAGGGAAGAATCCCTTCACAATACCCAATCTAAATGTGCCCTCTCTCAGCTTAAAGCCATTAAAGCTAAAACTTTGAGCACAGCCCATGTGTGATGCTCAAATTCCTTCCCTCCCTACAGCTCAGAGATCCCAAAAATCCTCTTGTCACAGGAACTGTGCAGAGAGCACAGAGGGACACCTGGCACGGGGCCTCTGGCACCTGTAATTTAGTGTCACTTCATTGTTCTCCTATGAAATGAAAACTCGTTAATGTGAGAGAGAAGCAGGGGGAGGAAATAAAAGCAAAGCAAAGGAAGGGCCAGCCCTTTCCCCCAGGAAGGAAAGCCCAGACCCCTGAGCCCTCAGGTGCAGCTCATGGGCCTGCCAGGGCACTCTGTGGGCAGCAAGACCTTTGTGTGCTGGCACCTTTAGTGTGGGAGGAATCCTCATCCCTGTTTCATTCCGAGAGGCAGGAAATAAAGCTGAGCACGTCTCGGTGCTCGAAGGGGAATTGGCACCAATAAGTGCTGGGCTAATTCTGCCTCGGAATGGAGGGAGTGATGGATGGAGGCAGTTTGGAGAACCATGACAGCAATGAAGAAGATGATACATGCCAAGGCTCGGGATGCTCCACCTGCACTTCTTCCCTCTCCCCCTTCCCAGCGTGGGAAGCACCGTGGGAAATTCTCGGTGTCACCTCGTGGGATTTACTCTGCTCTGGGAGTGGGGTGGGAAATATGTACCTAAAGGCTTTAATTCTGCCCCCATTAAAGCCATTCCATGGCATTGATGTGTTGTGGAGCATCAGTGTCCCGGCACCGTCAAACCTGAGCAAGCAGCTGTTTGGGTTCTTTAACAACCCATCACCACTGAGCTCGTTCTGGAGGAGGTGCTGCTGGAAAGGCTCAGGAGAGACCCAGCAGAGCAAAATGCAATGAAGGCAGAGGGATGCAGGGGGGCAGGAGTGTAGCTCAGCCCCTTTCTTTGGGGCTCAAGCTGCTGGTTTCTCCCAGGGAACAGGGACAGGAGGAGAGGGAACAGCCTCAGGGTGGGACAGGGAAGGGGCAGGTTGGACATGAGGAGGAATTTCTCCATGGAAAGGGTGGTCAGGCTTTGGAAGGGGCTGCCCAGGGAGGTTTGGAGTGCCCACCCCTGGAGGTGCCCAAGGAATGACTGGATGTGGCACTCAGTGCTCTGGGCATCGGGCACAGGGTGGACTCAGTGACCTTGGAGGGCTTTTCCAAGCTCAGTGATGCTGTGATTCTGTCCTCTAATCCTCCCCTCCAAGCTCTCTCCTCTCCCGGAGTTGTGCAATAACACTCGCAGGCTCTGATCAGGACTAGGAGTAAAACAAGCTGAATGTCAAAGCAGCCTGGCCAAACCCCCTAATAAGCAGTGAGGACACTCTGCAGCCTCAGTTCCTCGGCACCTGCTCACCGGTGGTGCCTTTTGAAGATGACTCAGTCATTTCATCTCTCCCTCCAATCTGGCACTAAAAACAAACTGCTCCTTTCCTCCAGGTTCTCAGGTACAAAGCAGCACAAGTGCTTTGTAATTTAGTTGAAAGAAAGGAGGTATTTTCTTTTTAATCCCCTAAACAGCACTTTTTCCCTTCTGCAGCGTGCCAAATCTTGGGGATTTTTATTTTTTTGTTTTTAGATTTTAGAGAAGAAATTAATGCACAGAACAAAACACTGCCAGAGAACAAAGCAGAGAGGGTTTGTTTGTCCTCAGCAAAGGCTGGGGATGACAGACAGCCGTCCACTGCAGGTACACACCAGATTTGAGCTTCCCTGTCTCTTGCCTTTGATGCCTTGAATTAAAACGTGGTGGAAGACAGTAATTAAAAAAAAAAATAAAACCCTGAGAACCACTTGGCTTTTTGCATTCATCAGATGCCTCAGCCATCATGCCTCAAGGTTTAACCCTGTGAAGGATCTCTCCAGCATGGTGTGCTGCTGCAAATAATACTAATTGAAGGGGAAAGTGAGATTCACACTGTGCCTGTCCTGCACATTCCCTGTAGGACAACAAGGATTGTGCTGCAGCTGAAGACCCAAGGGAAAAGGGACCCTGCCCTGCAGGGAAACCCCAATCCTTGCAAACTCACATCAAGAGGGGGTTCACAGAGTCACAGAGTAGATGGAAGTGACCTCTGAAGATCATCCAGTCCAGTCACCCTGCCAAGGCAAGGTCACCTACAGCAGGTGACACAGGAACTTATCCAGGATTGGAGCAGAAAACCAGAGATTGGGTGCTCCCCTGCCCTTCTCCACATCACACCCCCCTCCCCACACTTCATACTTACAACTTGTGGTTCCTAAAATTATCCTTGTTCCCATTTTCCACCCAGGGTATAAACACAGCTCTTGTCCTGGCTGGGGAATGTGGCTCGTGCTCAGCCAGGGGGGCTGAGGACCCTTCAGGCTCTATTTGTGACTCTTCACATGAGTCACTGAATGACCTGGAGGGGAGTCCTGTCCCCCAGTGTGAGTCAGCCCCTGTGTGTGCTCACCAGAGCATCTCCTCATGTCCAGGGTGCTCATCCTGCCCTGGTGGAAACACAGACAGAGCCTGGCTCTCCTCCTCAGAGCTGCCCCCCTCTCCCCTGCTCTGGAATGTGACTCATCCTGGCAATTTTCCCAGTGGAAGGTTGTGAGGCTGAATTAATGTGCGTGGGGAGCGTGGAGATGCTGCAAATTGTTTTATGAATGCAGGGGTTTAATAATATTAGTGTAGCCACCACAAAAGGGGAAGGTGGTTTGGTGCTATTTGAGAATTGCCAGGCACAAAAGTCATGGAAAAACCTCCAAGATCACCGAGTCCAGCACTGCCAAGGCCACCACTGTCCCCAAGTGCCACATCTCTATGTCTTAAATCCCCCCAGGCAGGACATCATTACCTAAGGAAGAGGGGGGAAGAATCATTGCCCAGGGGGTTTGGAGCAGCCTGGGACAGTGGGAGGTGTCCCTGCCCATGGCAGGGGTGGCACTGGATGGGCTTTAATGTCCCTTCCCACCCAAGCCACTCTGGGATTCTGTGATAAAGGCAGCTGAAGGGGAAGAGGGCACAGACTGTCCCAGGTTCCAACAACCCCCACTCTCCAGGTCACCCCCAGACTATTGAGCTGAGCCCAGGTATGATCACCCCAAGCCCCAAACATCACCTCTGCTCCTCTCCTCCAGCTTTAGAAACCACCTGGTACAAACATACGGACACAAAGAGCCCCTGTTTTGATCAATTCAAGATTTTTCACCAGCACACAGAGATTGTGGGTCTGGTGGGTGCAGGAGGGATGTGGGTGAAGGATCAAGAGCTCCCAGTGGCTGCTCACAGGGGAGATGCACCAGCAAGGCCCCCCACACAGCACAGAACTCATTAAAGCACCTCTGCACGGTGGGAACAGCTGCTAAAGGTCAGTCCTAAAACGAAAATCAAACTCCAATGGCAAAAGTGGGAACTGGCTTTCTGACCACAACAACCAGCAGCTTGGGCTGAGAAATCTGGGGGAGTTTGCCCATCAAGAACTGACAGAAAAAGCAAATCCAGCCACAAATCTGTCTCCTGTTACCCCGAAGCTCCAGCCCCAGTGCCCTGGGGACTGTGTGGCAGGGAGAGGAAACAGGAGCACAAATCACATCCCAGGGGAGCAGCAGAGCTGCTGTTTATCAAAACAGAGCCCACAAACACCTTTACATCCATTAATAGCTCCATGATCAATTACTGATAAGAGCAAACAGCTCCACCCTTGATCACTGAGAGATCCGAGTTAATTCAGGGGTGCATTTCAGCTCACGAAGCCAAGCAAATACGAACCAATCCTCCCGGGGAAACCATAATGCCTAAACTTGCAGTGCAAAAGAGATCAGTCTCCTCTCCTCAGTTCGCTAAATTGATCGCCTGTCAGATCCGAGTTGGTCCACGGGACTTAGGGGGATGTGGCAACATCTCCTGCTACCTCGTGGTAGCAGAGAAACTGCCTCTGTCTTAATTGTCTCCCCTGGGAAGGCAGAAAGCAGTGCTGGAGTAAACACTAAAAACTACACACATTAATTTATGCTGGCTGCTGCCTTTGGATTTTGGAACAAGCTGGACTTTTTTTTCTTTTTTTCTTTTTAATTGCTTGATGAAATGTCCCATCAATCCTGTCAACAGAAATAATAGCGCTAAATAAGGGATGCCCACATGCCACCCAAATGGTAGGAGGGGGAATTAGAGCCCACAAACAGATGCAAAGGGGCACGGGGAGGGTGGTGGGCAAGAGGTGACCCCCTCCCCAACCCCGGTGCTGGAAAGGAGATGAGCTGGTGCCAAACCGTGCCTGTCTCTGCAGTGTCTGGGGCTGATTTGGAGCTTGGCAGCTCTTCCCCAGACCCTCCCCAGCATCCCCACGGAGCTGTTTTAGCCCAGCGACGGGACTGGATGTCCTGCCAGAATGACAGATGTCAGTGCAGTGCTGTCCCACCCCCTTCCCGGCTCGCTGGGACACCCCAAAAACCTGTCCCCAGCTGTAATTAGTCACATCCCAACTCAGGGTTGAGCTCCGTGTGGTGGGAACTGGCGTGATCCCAGGCACAAACCCCCCAGCCCAGCAAGGTTCCTAATGACCCAAAAAATAATGGAAAAAAAATATGTAAAGAGAAGCAAAATATCTTAATAAACCCCAACAAGGTTTCTGGGTTTGTTTCCATCCCGGGCTGCACGAAGATGATTCATTAACTTGCTGTCTGCGTGCCTCGATTATTCCCCACTGTTTTGGCTGCATTGCTCCAGCTCATTTTTGGCAGTGGGGTTGAACGGGTTTAGTGGTTTTTTCTGAAACAGGTAGACCACAGCACTGTCCTGACAAGCAGCACCAATAATTGATTTGGCAGCATTAGGGAGATAATTTACTTAAAAACGATATCAGGCCCTCATTGAATAACACACCAGCTAATTCCAGCCTCGAATTAGTGCAGCCTCATCAGATTAGTGTGGGCTCGTGGAGTTCTCAGGCCAGGAGGGACTGTGTGCTGGAGAAGGGTGCAACCCTCACAGCAAGAGGGTGTTGTGTTATAAATACTGGTATGAAGTGTCTTAAAAATAAGCCCTGAGTGTGGGACAGTTCACCACCTCGTCCCTCTTCATCCCTGGGGGGCTGCTGGGAGGTGTCATCCTTGCAGCTTGAGCATCCACGTTCTTCTTCCAACACCAAATCCCAAAGGAGTGACCCAAACTTTCAGGCTCTGCACCGTTTTGCCTGGTTCTGGTTGCTTTATCTGCCCCTCAGAACAACAATGTTTGGCACCCTCATTCACCACAACCACCCAAAGCAGCCCACGCTGAGGGCTCCAGCTCCATCCCAGGTGATCTTCCATCCCTCAGGCTCTTCCAGAAGGCGAGAAAAGGCAAGACAAGCTCCGAAGGCTGCACGGGGGAGGCGGCAGCGATCGTGGGGGGCACCCGCAGCAAGTGGTGCTCGTTAGAAGCAGCATCGTCCTCCTCCCCCCTTACCTGTGCATCCCCCTGGCACCCGCAGAGCAGCCCCCGGCTCACACGTGCACTAACAAAGATGTTGTTTAGCAGCTTGTCAGCAGCTGTAAATTGGCCGAGGAGCGGAGCAGTTTGCATTCTCCACGGGGCTTGAACTGAGAATTAAAGCGTGGCAGCAACTGCTGCTGCTGCCTGATGGAGCAAATCAATTCGCTCCCTCCCTCCTTTCTTTCCCCCAGCACCTCCCCAGCCTGGATTCATCGCAGCGCTGCCCACGGAGGGCAACATTAGCCAGACAGTCCTTCAGGGCCAGCAGAAAAAGGCAGTGAGAGATCAGGGCAATTAACCTGAAAGGCCCCCGGAGAACGGGAAAGGAGGAGAGATTGAGGTAAAAATTCAGGATCCGAGCCCTCCATCTGTCCACATGCTGCTTTAATTGATCTGGGAGTCAATCAAAGCAGCAGCGGCTTTTACTCAGCTAATCTGAACCCTGTGCAAAGAGAGCAAACACAGGGAGAAGGGCAGAGCAGGATCCTCCGGCATCACTGCCCATCACAGACAAGAGCTCTGACACGGGGAACGTCAATCAGGGAAAAGGGAAGGCGGGACAGCGAGGAAGTCCACGCTCACCACCAGCTGATTCTGTGATATTTTGAGATCAGGTTAATAGCTACAGAGAAATCCAAAGACCTGCTCTGCTCAGGCGCATCCAGCTGCAAAACTCACCTCAAGTGACCCAGCAGGTCTGGAGCTGCTGCCCCTGCGATGGGAGGACTCGCTGGGCAGTGGGTTTTGGGCACCTCCTGCCAGCCCCGGGCACAGCCCAACCCCTTCAGGCTCCCCCAGCCAGCGCCGGGGCTGTTTGCCGGGCCAAAAAGTAATGAGGAGGAATGGTTTGTGGCGGCGGGTCATCAATAACCCCCCTTCAGGCAGCCCCGCGTGGGACCAGGCAGTCCGTCAGGAGGCAGTGACGGATCACCCGGCCGGCAGACCACAGAGAGAGGATTCCAGCGCCACATTCATCATCCCTCAGCGCGGGGCAGCCCTGCAGACCTCGCCAAGCATTAGCGACGCTTCCCTTCATCCCTGTCGTTCGTTTCTGCTCTCCCCCTCGCCTTTTCTCATCCTTAGCTTCTACTTGCCTGCTTTATTCCTCTTGGCAGATCCCTCAAGGTCTCCCCAGCCCTTCTGAGGAGCTGGAGCAACAGATGCAGGTGGGGAGAGCCGGGAGGAGCGCCCAGCTCTGCGGTTCCCACGTTCTCCCGGTGCTCACCCCACAGGAACTCAGATATCATATCTCATCACGAGAGTGATGAACATCCCGCTCATCCAAGCTGGGGCTGCCCCATCCCTGGAAGTGTCCAAGGCCAGGTTGGACGGGGTTTGGAGCAACCTGGGATAGTGGGAGGTGTCCCTGCCCATGGCAGGGGGTGGGACTGGACGATCTTTAAGGTCCCTTCCAAGCCAAACCATTCCATAATTCTATTATAGTCTCCCTCTATGTTTATGCTCAAACCAACCGATCCACTGTCATGCTCCCACCTTTCCCCACATCACACGGGCCATTACACAGTCTGGTTTCCACACCCACCCGCCCATTTTTAAGGGGGTAAGTGCCCCCCATGCTCAGAGATGCCGCCTTCCCTCTGTCCCCAGACCCCAAAGCAGCACTCTCACGGCATCCAGAAGCATAATTAGTTTAGCCTGGCTGCCTTTTGCGCGGCAACATCTGTTTTGCATGGGCAAGGGAAAAGGAGGGAAGTAGTAAACATGATCTTTATTTTAAAAGGAAGCCAAGCATCCAAAGCCTCTGCGCCGCCCTTCCCAGAGCCCTCTGGCTCTCTGATTTCCCTTCAGAAGACAATTCTGTTATTGCAACCAGCTCCGGGGAGCTGATTTCTTCTTGTGAGTGCTGCGCGCACAGAGAAATGACGCTTCTCCTGAAGAGCCCTCAGACGCACAGAGATGCTCCGCCGGTGCCCGGCCCGGGGGATTAACCCCCGCCTTCGGCGCTCCCGTTCAGGCTGAGATGGGCTGCGGAGGCGGCTGCTTTGGAGAGCGGGCAAGTGCGAGACGAGAACCGCTTCCCACTCTTGTTTCCTTTGCAAGGACAGGTCGGCTCCAGCCCTGCCAAACCCTTGCGAGGCTGCCAGGAGGTTGCCGAGCGCAGCTGCCGGCGGGAGAAGGGCTGGAGGGATGAGCCTGCCTCCGTCAGCCACAAAAGAAGCGGTTCTGCCCCTTCCTCGCACGCCGGGCATGGAGGAGGGAAATGCAGCTGGATAATGACTTGCCAATAATGGTTCCTAATTTAAGGGGCTTCCAGTGCGCCCCCCCAGGCACCAGCTGGAGCCAGAGGCAGGGAACGTCTTCCGAATATCCTTGTCTCCAAATAGCGTTTGTGCCTGCACGACTCTGCAGCTGAGGGGATGCTTTCTAGGGACAGGGACAGATGCTCCGGCAGAGAGCAGCTGTCTGCACATGCTGCATCTGCCCAGATGTTTTCCAGTCCCCTCTGGCAAGGGGCCAGAGCAAAGACCGGGATGCAGCTACGACCTGCTGCCTGGTGCACCCCCACACCAAGAGTCCATCCCCATTCCTGCTGGGAATCTCAGGATTCACCTTACGCAGGGCTCGCCTCAAGCCTGGGAACCTCTGATCAGGGAGGGCCTTGAGAACACAAGATGAAAGGTTATGTACAGTGTGTAATTCCATGGCTGTACCCCGTGTCACCAGCCCTGTAATCAGAGCAGCACAGGGAGCTTCCAACCTCGTGGAGAAAGAGCAGGTTTGGAGCTTGTTTTGGGATTAATCCTTCCCAGAGGAAACGTGTCTCAGTGGACACAAACACCCCACCAGGAGCAGGTGTAAGCTTGTGCTCTGCAAACCCTTTTCACTTTGCAGTGGCTTTTCTTTGGGAATATCAGCACCCAGGAGGATTGGGGGGGGGCTGGATGATGGGAGTGATGGGCTGGATTAGGTCCCAAGGGGATGGTTTATGCCCTGGTATAAACTCTGGGACTTTGGAGCAATGGGGGAGGTTTTCTTGCTCTGGGCTGAGCTCCCAACACAGGAACTGGGAACATCTTGTTTTGCCATCTCCAGTTGATGACGATTAGACAGGACCTAGAGGGGACAACCTGGCAGAGCACGGCTTTGAACGGCCTGGATTGGTACCAATGGGTTATCTCCACTCAGCTCCTGGGGCTGGGATGGGAAGGATGATCAAATCCTTAGGGATCCTCTCTAATTGTGCCAAGGAAAGGAGGGATCAGTGCCTGCTGCCTCCCCTGCACCAGCTCGGGGCACTGAGCTCCCTGATGGGATCTTTGCCTCCCTGGAGCCCAGCCCAGCTCTGTTGTGTTTACTCTGCCCCCAGATTTCAGCACACAGGCTGGTGTTATCCCTCTCCCTTGTTTTCTCCAGCTTACAAGTAAAGCAACCCTTCATCTCCATCCCCAGAGAAATTTCCCAGGCGAAGAACTGGAGGGAGAAGCTGTTTCTTTGTTGTTGCTACAACATTTGGTACCAATCTTCTCTCTTTCAGGTGTTCCAGAGATTGATTTTGTATCATGTGTCTCTCACTCAGGTTTCTGGCCCGATAATATCACAGCACAGACTACAGAGAGGTTACAGCAGCAGCAAAGGCTCGTAGGGAACACCATTAGGGAGTGGGATAAGTGACAGCTGCTGCCAGGCTCGGAGAAGAGCTCTAAAAGCAAAGTCTCAGGGAGATAAAAGTTGTAACAAGACTTAGAGCAATACAATATTTCCCTCTGCTCTCACTTAAATTGCTGTTTGGCTGAGCCACGGAGCCCGTGCTGCCCATCTGTGCTGAGCTGGGAAGGGTGGGCACGGGCTGGAGATGCAACAAAGTGCCCCAAGTACACACAGAGCTCCTCCAGCTCTTGGCTTTCCTCCCTGTTCTGGAAAGCTGAGCGGCTCGGATTGAAAAAGCAAGCTGAGTTTGCTGGGCAGCTGAAGATGACACCTCAAAGGAGATTGGGGATGTGCGTGTGTGAAACTCCGCGGCAATTCCAGCTCTCAGGACTGCCCAGGTGCTGCTCCCCGGGCAGGCAGGAGCAGCTCTCCCCAAAAAACATCCCTCAAAGAAACCACACGGATTCCAAACCCACCCCCATCCAAACCCGCACCCTGAGCACGTCCAAAATCCGAGCCGGGATTCAGCAGCGGATACAACAGCAGTTTGTAAAGCCGTGCCAAATCCCACCATCCTGCAGCAGGGCGCTCCTGGATTGCTGGAAAGACGGGAGGCAGAGTCCTAAAGCCTGGCTGGAGAAGGGATTTTCGCCGCTTAAGCACATCCCAGGCCCCGCAGCTCCGGCTGAGTTGGCAGATTTCCACCCCGGCAGCTCGGGGAGCGTTTCCAGAGGAGTTTCAGCCTCATCCCTGTGCGTGACTGACTCCTGCCATCTAGCGCTGCTCCCGGCCGGCTCCCGCAGAATCCGGCTCCACAAAACCTCTGCTGCCCCCCAAACCCCGGCGAGGCCGAAGGCCAAGTGCAAACACTCCCCAGGGACCCTGGAAAGGGGTCATGACGCGGGGCAGGGGCTCGGGGCAGAGAAGGGAGAGGGAGAGCAGAGGTCAGAGGAGGAGGGGGGTGTTGGCGATGCCCCGAGGGGGGATGCAGAACAAGGGCTCTTCTCTGGCAGCTGCTCCTCAGTGCCCAGCACAGCTCCGAGGCTGCACTGACCCCCAAAACCCTTCTGCGTGACCTCCTGGCCGCTGTGTTTGATCTAGAGTTACCCACATGCCAAGGAACACCAGGGGTCAGCAGCCCCGGGCAGGCTGCCCTCGGAATTGAGAGCCCTTGGATGAGAATGGGGCCAGAGGGGTGACGAAGAGAGAGTGGGAAGGCCCCCCTGGCAGCTCCACTCCCCTCCCAGCACTGCTCTGTGCCTTTGCACCCTCACACTTGCTGTGGCATCACAGGTGAGTGTCACCTGACACAGGAACAGCCACAGCTCCCACAACCTCCACCCCACTCACGATCCCTTCCTGCACATGGATAAATCCACCCATCGTTCACCTGCAAACACAACCCCTGGACCAAGAGGTGTGTGTTGGGAAGCTGCACCTGCAGGGCTGGGGGTTCTCACCCTCCCTGGACTGCACTGACACCCCAGGGTGATGCTCCCAGGCCACTCATCCCCATCCCAGCATCACTCCCCATCCCAGCATCACTCCCCATCCCGGCATCACTCCCCGCCCCTTCCTCCGAGTGCTTTTGCCATCATCAGCAGGACTATTAGGCAAATTTGTTATTGACTCTTCCATATTAGACCACTTTTTCTGGACTTTCACGGCAACAGGACTAATAAAAAAGCACTTTATCTTTCTGGATTTATGGGTTTGTAAAGCTGCTTTCATGTACCTGGGGGAATCAGGGGATTAGAGCTGCATTAAACACCTCCAGTGAAAATGCCACTCAGGTGAAAAGGGGGAGGGAAAAGGGGGAATTCAAGGGCAGGGAGTGAGCAGGAGCAAACTCGGCAAAAATATGGTTTTAATATATTATCTAAAGAATAAAAAACGCATAAAAAACTTATCACCAGGCAGGAGGAATCCATAATCCCACTGCTTATGAATTCTGCCTGGGAACTTCCCCCCTAGATGAGAGTCATTAAGTAAAAGTGAGATAGCAACGTGCAGCCTTCGTGGATGGAGAGGGGAGGGAGGAAAGGGCAGTGGAAAACTGTCATTAACACAAATCCCTCCTCCTTCCACAGTCAAACTAACTTATATCAGACGCAGGAGAGGCTTCCAGCTGCGGCAGGATGGGGATGTGGGTCTGTGCTGCCCCGGGTGGGGCTGGAAGGGCAGCGGGAGGAGAGGAGGGGTGACCTTGCTCAGCGATGACAAATAACTTCAGGGGTCACCAGGTTTTTACCCACAACTCTTATTTATTTAGCCCTGAAGTCCTGTCTTGTACCTGAGATAATTTTGCTATTGGAAATTATCGCCCTGCTCCAAGCCCTTAAAGGCTTTGGGTCAAAAATGCCAAAATGAGGCAAAACCCTTGAGGAAGTTCCTTTTGTTGCAAAGGCAGCTTTTCAATAAGCAATCACTTCTCCTGGCGAGTCATCAATAGCCAGTTATCTGCACAAAGCCTTTGATTTCGGCTTTGCCACTCTGGTTACAGCATCTCAAGCCTTGTCACTGCAGCTGGTGATCTAATCCTCAATCCCGAGGAGTTAGGCAGGATTTGTGGGGCTGCGAGAGCAGAATCCCCAGCGCTCACTACAAAGTGCTTCAGGATCTGTTACCACCTGAGCTAAGCTGGGGAGTTCTTCTTTTCAATGAGTTTCAGCAAAAAGGAGTAAATTAGGATTGGTGTTGGGGTTTTTTTCCCCCCTCCATCCTGTGATATCCATCATTTCCAGGGCTGAGACTCGCAGGTGACACAGCCTGGCTCTCCCATGGAATTCCTCTCCTATCCTCTGCCATCAGCCCCCCTAGAGGAGATGTGATGCTGCATTTCCCCTTCTCTGTGACAAAGAGCCTTTGGAGAAGTTTTCCCACAACAAACACACGCTTGATTTACAAACACCCGACTCGAGCTAAGCAAAGAGAGGGGGATTTATCCTGTAATTAGTCCTCGGAGGGCACTAATGGCACAGACAGGCTGCTGGCATGAGCCAGTTGCTCCTGAACAGCTTGAGTTATCCAAGGCTGTCCCCGTTTCACACCCGAGAAGCATCCCTGGTGACGAGAGCTGTAAACAGACTGTAAATCTGCCCCCACACACAGACGGGCACGTGGGAGCCTTCCCTCCTCCTAAACCAGCCTTGGCATCTCTCCTCTGCTTCTCCTGCCATGCAGGGAAGGATTCCTCAGGACAGGATCCCCCTCCAGTGGGTCAGGCTCACTTGCCAGCTCTGCTGGTCCCCAATGTCCCGATGTTTATGCCCCAAATCCCTGCTCTGCTGCCAGGACAGGCGTGCCCAGTGGCTGAGGCCCTTTGGTTCTGTGCAACAACACATCTCCCCCCCAGATCCATAGCTAAAAACAAGCATCGTTTTACGAAGCCTCCCTCCCTGGCTTCACATTCCCTGAGGCTGCAGGTGCCAGGATATTTTCCCACCCAGCCAAGCTCTTCAAACACTGCCCTCCTTTCAACACCTGGGCTTTCCAGAGGCTCAGCAGGTCCTTCCCAAACCTCAGCTGGATCCTCCACCCCCAAGCACCATCCCCACACTCCAAAGCCATTCCCAGCCTCTGATCTCCCTGGGATCCTTTCCCTAGTGTGGACTGAACCCCCTCCCTCTGCCTCCCCAAGACAAATCAAAAACAAAACCCATAGTTAGGCTTAAAGCCTGTGGTATAATAATAACAACCAGCTCGGTGCTGATGAAAAGAGAAAACAGCAATATGAAAACCAGGTGAAAAACACCCTGTCTGGGCTCGGTTTACATCCCTCATGTTTATGACAGCACTATCACACCAGCCACAACGAGATGAACAATAGGAGCGATCAGTAAATATTATCTTCCTCCTGCAGAGAGAGTCCCAGAGGCATTTAAGCACTTTGCCAAGCCCCAAAAAGTGACAAAAATCTAAGAGAGGCCCTGCAGGAGCTTTCCCTGAGCCCCCCACTGCATCCAGCACACACAGCTCTGTTCCAGGGCACAGAAACACAGGCTCAAACAGTGGGTTGCAAGAGCCATTTACATCTCAGCTGCCAATTATTCTTATTTCTGTGGAATTTTTTCATTCCTCTACTCCTTCACTACAAAGTCCTGGCCTGGCTCATCCCTGAGAAGCACAGAGTCTTCCTGCATCCCTTCCAGGAGGGGCCTGTCAGTTAAACACCTTTATTAAAGCTGATCCGAAGCATTTTTAGGTCAGAAAATGTGTTTCCTTGTGTTGTGCAGGGTCTTGCCCCGTTGGATTATTGCAAAGTCAAATCCAAAGTGGATCAAGGCCCTGTGGTACCAGGTTATCACCAGAGCTCTGAGATGGATCCTGGGGAGGGGAAGAGCCAAGAACATTCTGGAGACCCAAGGGAGGGGAATGGCTGTGTTAAATCAAGACAGAGTTTTTCAGCTGCTGGAAACAGGGATCTATATAATGGTGCAGTTTTCACCCCAAGGGCCCAATTCCTAACTCAGAATTATACAAGCATGCATACAGACAAAAGGCAGAGGGGTTTAAAAATCCCCAAAGTATTAATTTCATGCTCCTGGCCACAAATCCCCATCTGGGGCGGTTTCACATCCACACAAATGTCAAATGCAGTGAGAAAAATTGGAATATACAAATGGTTTTCACCAACCACAGACAATCAGCCACTTGTGCTCACACCACAGCCCCACTCCACTTCCAAAACAGTTTTCTTGAGTGTCATTTTCTCTGTGCAATTACCTTTTCTTCCTAACAATCAGACACTCACCAACAATCATCCAGAGGACTGAGGTAGGAGTTATGCTAACTATGGGATTGTAATACAAAAATTCTTGTTAAAATATTACATTACTTTGCAGATTTGTACAATACACCTGAGAAAATCCAGATTTCAGCAAAACACACATTCCAGCTTTAAAGGAAAACCTAATTTTGCTCTGTAGATTAGCAGGGCATCACCACACAGAAGCCTCTAGTGTGTGTGCAGTGTTTTATAGCCCAATTACCTCAGTAATACCTTCTGTGGACACACACATTTAACTGTTTCAGAAGTCTTAAAATTACACACGCTCCCAATTAACACCAGATAAAGACACGATTCTGCTCAGGGATTTGGGAAGTGATGTGTGTTTTAAGTACAACCCTTAAATGTTTTCTCACCAGATGGAATTTCCTTGCCTCGCCAAGGAGGAGGGGTTTACTGATCGTTATTTTAACCACCATCAAGCCTGCTCTAGTACAAGGTGTCCCTGCCTGTGGCAGGGAGTGGAACGAGATGAGCTTTAAGGTCCCTTCCAAGGCAAACCATTCCATGGTTCTGTGAATTCTCTGACCTACAGCCCCATCTTCCTCCCAGCCACCTCTCCAGGAGATGCTTTTCCCGCTGTCTTCCCTTTTTCCCCTCCTCCCCTAAGCAGACCAGTGAACACTTGCATTATTGACTTTTAATCACGGGGTTTGAAAGCTTTATGCGAGTGTTAAACCTCTGTCGGTGCCAATAAAACCATGGAGCTGGAAATATCCACTGAGAGGGTGACATGGAGAGGGAGCCGGGGAGACCCAAAGGACGAGGCTCGGGAGGGAAGTTAAAGACAAGGGAACTCAGGGATGGTTTCTGTGCCTGCAGGGAACTCACCTGCAGCTTTCAGGAGACACAAGAGGGCTTTGGCTACTGGGAGTTCCCTCCAACAGCTTCTCAGGCAGCACTGGAGGCTCTGCTGGCCTCTCAGGGATCATGAAATCATCCAGGCTGGAAAAGCCCTCCCAGCCCAGGGAGCCCTCCCTGTCCCCATGCCCACCTTGTCACTGAGTGCCATGGCCAGTCCTGCCTTGGGCACCTCCAGGGCTGGGGCCTCCCTGGACAGCCCCTGCCAATGTTTGACCACCCTTTCCATGGGGAAATTCTTCATGCTGTCTCCTGGAGACGCTCAAATGATTCTGTTTAGAACCATCTCCCTCAATGTCACACAACTTTCTCCCATCCTCTGCCTCAACAGAGAAGGCAGGTTGCTGATTTTCAGTGATCTGGACCATTTCTCCTTTCCAGAGGACAGATGCCTGCAGATAAACACCCTCCTTCCTGCTACAGACCTCCCTTTTCCCTACCAAAACTGCTGTGCCTGCTTTTAATCACCCTTCCTAAACCCTGGCAGGCACAGTTGTTGTTTCCTTCCACCCTTTTTGGGAAGATAAAGCTCTCAAACCTCCACAGTGACCTCCAGCCCGAGGTTTAACTAATACAAGGAGACAGAACATGAGAGCACAAAGTCATCCCAGGGGCTCCAAACCTAAAACATCCTCAGACACGGAGTGGAGCTGCTCCCTTTGTGGCTGGAGGAGCAGCAACCACCAGGCAAAGCCCTGGCAGAGGATCCAGAGCTTCATTACAAGGTGCCACTCTCCAGCTGAGTGCTCCCAGAGTGGTGAGAGGGGCTGGGAGGGAGAGGGGAAGGAGCACCTGGGCTGTAACGTTTAGATATTAATATGAAAAAACGCCTTGCTGATAACTTTTTCTCATTATTTCCATGTTATTGTAATTTCACGCCACCTTCTCCTTCCCCACACTGCTCCTGACTGCTGCTACACTTGTTCCAGGCTGGGTTTGCCCCCCAGCAATGCTAATAATGGCTTCAGGATCATTTTTATTCATTTTCTGTTTCACTCACAGTATTTCATGTGACTTATGTATCCCCCAAAGCTCATATTTCTGTTTGAATTGCAGGGCAAGTAGTGGGTTTTAGCATTCTGACTGCACACACATTCTCCTCTCCCTCAAAATGAAAGATCATTTGAACTTTGAATTGCATTAGCATGACATTTTTCTACTAAATTACCCTGGCTGCACTCAGTCTGAAAGGAAACAAACCCCTTTTAACTTTGTGTAGCTTATGAGATGTTCAAACACCAGAGGCAACGCTCAGGGGAGAGGAGGGGAGGGGTCTGCAGCACTGCTTGGCATCCTCACCCCAGGAGAGGCAAAATCTGCCTGTGAATGCTCCAGATCTGAGCCAGGATCCACCTGAGCCCTTCCTGGGATCTGCCTGATCCCTTCCCGGGACAGATTTGGAGCCCCAGGGTCTGAACCTCTGACTCCCAGCAGCCAGAGCAGCTGGGATGGCCTCACATCTGCAAGGACAACACACCAAACCCTGCGGAGCATCCACCCACCCCTCACAAGCCCCACAGCCCTCCTGGTCCCTGCAGGGTGATGGTCATAAGCACCACTCCTGTTTTGAGGCTCAATTTTCAATGCCCACCCCATGGGCTGCATCTCTTTGGTGGTAAAATACATTCCTGGTCCCTGTTTAGGGATGCTGGGTGTGGGGTGCAGGGTCCTGCTCAGATCCAAGGGGGGCTGGGGGGTCTTTCTGTGCTGTTTTGATCATAGAATCAGAGAATGGTTTGGACTGGAAGGGACCTTAAAGCTCATCTTGTTCCACCAAGGCAGGGACACCTTCCACTAGCCCAGGTTGCTCCAACCTGGTCTTGGCCATTCCCAGGGATGGGGCAGTCACAGCTTCTCTGCCCAGCCTGTGCCAGGCTCTCCCCACCCTCTGTGTAAAGAATTTCTCCCCAACACCTCACCTAAATCCCTCCTCTGCCAGTTCAAAACCATCGCCCCCTTGTCCTGGTCGAGCTTTTTGTTGCTTTGGGTCTATTTTTTGTTCTGGAACCAACCATGTGGCACCGAGACGTGACCAATACCTTAGGCCTGGAGTGACACTTGTGCCAGCACAGCTCCCCTGCCTCCCACAGCCCAATTTCTGCCCCATTCACTGAGCCCCATCGGTGCTTTGATCCCAGTGACTCACGCACTTGACCACCACATTTTGTCTCAGCCGCTTTTCCACGCCCAGCCCGGCTCCTCTGAGGATGAATCTGTGGCTCAG
The DNA here is from genome assembly GCA_035047865.1 of Dendrocincla tyrannina. NCBI lineage: Eukaryota > Metazoa > Chordata > Aves > Passeriformes > Dendrocolaptidae > Dendrocincla > Dendrocincla tyrannina. Next base: position 3,106,895 of record JAWWMP010000060.1, on the reverse strand, counting down.
TAGACCTCTGCCTCTCACATTTACAGGCAATGCATTTCCATCTGAAGAGGAATTTAAAAACTATTAGTCAGGGAGCACAGCAGATAGTAACTATAGCAATGCATCAATCACAGCCCGGTAATTACACAGCACCGGGGCCCTGGAAAAGCTGGGCTACCTGGCAGAAAATGGCAGTAATCAGCCAATTGGCAGCAGACAATCCAGCAGCATTTGTAATTCTTAGGGCTTCGTGTTCCTCGTCTCACAGGGGCTGGATGCTAATCAATGGGTTGCCATGGTTACCCGCCATCCCTGACCATCAATACACAAGGAGTAAGGAAATTAGAGGGGCTGGGGGGACCTGGCTGGGTTGAGCCTCTCCTGTGCCCACAGGTTGGGAGGTGGGAAGTGGGCAGATGGTTTGGGCTCTGCTCTTGGCTTTTCATTGTGGTCAAAAGTGATGGAGCCACAGGAAAGTAACTTTGTGCCTTGAGCACCAGAGCCCCCTCCAGCCCTGAGCACTGAAGGCGTTCCCTAGAAGGGGGTGAGGGTTGGCAGATCCACCGAAATACAGGAGGTGTCTCCTAACAAGGGCTGTAGTCCAAGAGCCAACAGCGTGGCCATGGCAAAGAGGCTGAGGCTGGAAATGGAGGAACAGGCAGCCAGATGACATTGCCAAGGTGGGTGCTCCAAATCTGTCCTGGAAAGGGATCAGGCAGATCCTGTCTCAGACCTGGATCAGGGTCTCACAAGCAGCAGAAGAGCCCAGGCTGGCCAGGGAAACAGGCAGGGGTTGCCCACGGTGGCTGCCAGAGCACAGGCTGAGCCAAGGTCAGACAGCAAAACCAGAGCTGGTGTCAGGGATCTTCCATCCCAGCCAGGCTTCCCTTCCCAAGAACTGAGAGGATTCTTTTGCTGCTAACCTCATTATGTTAATATGCAGCAGTATTTTAAAGAAATGACATTTGATGTTTGCAAAATTTAAGTCGAGTTGCAAATCAGCTTCCTTGATTGCTCTTAATAAAGTAATTAAATCACCTGCTGAGTGCTGGAATCTCCTGGGAAGCCAGGAGAGTTTCCCTCTGTTTGGGGTGTCAGGGAGTCACAGCTTTGGGGACCCAGGATACGAGACCTGCCAAGGGCTCTGTTGGCCATGCAGTGGGAGGGAAAGGGATGCCACACTCCAAGGAATGAGCTGATCTGGTGCAGAAAAACCTCTCCAGAGCTGTGAGTCTGTTCCCAAACCAGCCAAAGGTTGGTCTGCAGCTCTGCCTTTGTGTTTAGTCCATGACCACACAAAGGGAAGGCTGGACCCTGAATTCTCATCCTGTGCCTCCATTCCCTCCTTGCTGGAACTCACAAGGCACACCCATGACAATTTAAAAGTAAAACGTCCACAGGGATTTCACAGACCAGGTTTTGTGGGTGAAATGAGACAGAGCAGGACAGAAAACCCATCAAAGGGCAGCCTGACCACATAAAGACACGGGGTTGGACCTGCCATTCCTGGCCCAGCCCCTGGAAAGTGAAAGAACTGCCCAGAGGAGATCTCGGGAGTAAAGATGAAATAACTTTAATTACATTCTGGGTTTAGGATTGATGCTCCCCTTTCTATGCCATCACTTTGTTGCTGGGCAGTAACATCTCCTGAAAACACAGGTTGGAATGCACGAGGAGTAGGAACAAAACCACCCTGAAAGGCCAGGAGAGGGGAGGGGAATGGCCAGGACCCCCTAAACCCCAGCCAGCAGATCCCCAACCACCTCTGCTTCCCCCCAGGTACCTGCTCTCCTCCTGGGGACACCAAACCCTCCTTTGCCCCTGCTTAAACAGACCTGCAGAGTGGTTCAAACTGGGGCTGTCCTTCCCTGCCCTACAGCAGGACATTCCCATGGGAACATCACTCCCAGATCCCCAAAACTCCATAAAAACACCGAGTAAAACAGGAAGGCACAGACATGGGGGATCTCAGGAGCAACCCTGTTCCAGTTCCCCCATCACACAGCCCATTCCTTCTCTCTTGGCACAGGATCCCTTTTCCCCAAGTTCCCTGGGATCTGAGGCATTTCCCCCCAGGATCAGCCCTGCCCTGTCCCAGCACTTCTCCCCTTGAAAAACACCCGACCCTTCGCACACTGGGAGGGGAAACAACTTCTTTAGTGCTGTCCTGGCCTGGTTTTAGGGCTGTTAATGCATTTCCAGTGAGAACCAAGAGGAGGATGCAGCGGGACTCAGGGATGGTTCCGAACGCCACCAGCAGCCTCTGGCGGGCAAGGCGAGCCCTGCAGCTGGAGCATCCCGGTCTCTGGGTACCCACGAGTTGTCTCCCGGCTCACCCGCACAGAGAAACACTTGGAAAGGGAAATGCAGCACCATCAAGCCCCCAGCTCCCCCTCCTTCGGGATATACAAGTGAAAAACGCGCTTATCCAGGGCTGGGATGGCGGCACTCCACGCTCACCGCTGGAATCTTGCCTTAATAAACCCTTTAAGGCCAAACTCATCACCCCTGACAACGTTACACCTTAGATAGTGCACAGATCGAAGGGAATTAACTCAAAATTACATTGAAATGTCATCACATTAGAAAGGCTTCCCCTGACAGAATTACCCGGTGAGTAAGTGATTAAATCAGCTTTCTGCACCTCTTGCACCGTCTGGGCTCAGTGCTGGCTCCAAATCACACTCTGCATAGATAAGGCAGCCCTTATCTTGTCAGCAATCCTGTTTTCTCCTCCAGTGTCTCCCACTCAGGCTGGAACAGCCGTGATTTTATCTCGCAGCACACCACAAGGGCCACTCCAACCAGATGCCACTCAACCTGCTCCAGGCAAACCTGGGCTTTGCCCAGAGCACCGTCTTTAACCTGCCTCCACTTAAACACCGATCCAGGAGATAACCCCCAAGTGCACTGAGGACTGAGCAGGCAGAAAGGAGGAAAACATTTTGCCCAAGACCATCCAAACCCAAGAGCTGTGTCAGAACCAGCAGCATAATCCTCTCAGCTCAGAGCAAGCACAAAGTTGTTAAATCCCACTCCCTCCCCAGCAAAATCCTGCCTGTCCCCACCTCTACAGCCCCACATAATCATCTTTGCAGCTTCCAAATCCAGCTTTTTAAGTAAGATGGACCGTCCTGAGAGGATACGAACCTTTACAGCAGAGTGAGCAATATTTAGAGCTTTTATGGAAAAAACCCAGGTCAGAGGCAGCTCTTCCACACTGACACCCCCCACAACCAGCCTTTTGAAGGGTTTCCAGCTAAAAATCTCAGCTCTGTCCCATCCCACGCTGCTCCCTGCATTAACCAGCTGCCAAGTGCAGCAAACGGGGCAAACCACCCGTCCTGCCCCAAAACAACCACAGCCCCTCCTTGGGAACAAACAGTCACCCCCAGGAGGGAAAACATCCGACTCCCGAGGCATTTTGGAAACTCTCCCACACCTCCAAAAGGTGGAGAACAGCAGGCTGCCCGCCAGGTCCCAGATTGCAGCCTGGGCACGGCTCTTCCACATCTCCCTTCCCTGGAGAGCAGCCAGGAGAAGGGTTGGCACCTCTGCCCCTGCTTTATTTCTCCCTCTGGGCTGTTAATTCCTGAGGAGACAACACCAGCCCCATGCTCAGCCTGGGGACAGCTCTGTCCTGCCACCAGAAAGCTCTGCCCACACCTCTTTAACCAGGTAACAGCCAGACTGGGCACACTCTGACTTATACCTGAGCTCCCTGGGTTGTGTCTCTTCCTGCAGCCAAACCCTTTGTGCCTCCCAGGAGCACTTTTATGGGCTTTATCCCACATGGGTTCTGCCTTGGTGCCAGGAATTCCCAAATTGCCTTCTCCTCCCAGTTACCCCTTTCAGTTCTGCAGGAGTGGCACCTGCACACTCCTGGCTCTGCTGCTGTGGGCAGCTCCCAAAAAGCAGCTCTGAGCCCCTACCCAGCTGTGGGTGGGATTTGAGGGGGGAAAATGGCATTTTCTTATGAGGTTTTAGGTCTGGTTATCTCTGCTAGAGGTGCAGATCCAGGTGTGTGTTGGGGCTGAGCTGGGACAGGAGCCTGTGGAGCTGCCAGAGGGTCCCTGCTGTCCTGGGGATGGGGATCTCAAGTCTCCTGCCTCCCCCAGACCACTCTTGGTTTAAATCAACTTGAAACCAGTTTAAACTACTCTGGAGAAAAAGCAGAGAAGGATATCTGCTCCGGGTTTTGCTGTGATTTAGTGAAACCAGCTTAAATCCGTGTTTATGCAGCCTCTGCTTCAATAAATCCCTGAATTACTGCCTGCATTTCTGAGTGATTTAAGTTGATTTAAAGGACTCGAATTTGCAACAGCGTGGCCAAATGGGGAATTCACACCCGGGTGAAATAAATAAACAACTCCTGGAGACTCTTAGACCCCTCCAGGACTGACTTTGCTGTGCTGGCTCCTGTTTCTCCCACAGGAAACACAGGATGCTCCCACTCCGAGCTGCTTTGCAGCCCCCAAACTGTGCCCTCGGGGCCTTTTAACCCAGTTTAAACATCCTGTGTTTGAGCTGGGATAAAACCTCATCACCAAAGCTCTCCTGTAGCTGATGCTCCACAGGGCTGGTTTCTGTCTCATCCAGCACAAATATTTCATCCTGCACTGAGGGATCAGAGAATCCTGGAATGGTCTGGGTTGGAAGGGACCTGAAAGATCATATTGTTCCAATTCCCCCCTGCCCTGGGCAGGGACACCTTCCGCCAGCCCAGGTTTCTCCAGCCTGGCTTTGGACACTTCCAGGGATGGGGCAGCCACAGCGTCTCTGAGAAATCCATTCCAGGGCCTCCCTACCCTCCCAGGGAGGAATTTTTTCCTAATCTCTAATCTAAACCCACTCTCTGTCAATTTGAAGCCATTCCCCCTTGTCCTGTCACTCCAGCCCCTTGGAACTAGTCCCTCTCCATCTTTCTGGTTGCTCCTTCAGGTCCTGGAAGGCCACAGTGAGGTCACCCCAAAGCCTTCTCTTCTCCAGGCTGAACGATCCCAGCTCTCCCAGTCTTTCCTCCCAGCATTGCTGCTCCATCCCTCTGATCATCCTGGTGCCTCCTCTGGACTCTCCAGCAGCTCCAAGTCCTTTCTGTGCTGGGACCCCAGAGCTGGGACCTCAGCACTGCAGGGGGGTCTCACCTGAGAGGGGCAGGATCCCCCCTCACCTGCTGCTTTGGATGCAGACAGAGCTCACTGCTGCCAAAAATGTGCTGTGGGCTGCCCAGATGCCCCAGCACAAAGCAGGGCACAGCCAGGGCTGTGGGGTGGGGGCAGACAGGGGGGTTTTTTGGGGTGCACTGGTTTAACTGGTCACCAATTCCCCCAGACTGGTCACTGCAGTCACCCCGTCTTTGCTCAGCTCTGAGGACTCCTGAACTGTGACTGCCCTGGAGCAGAGACAAGGGAGGGTGAGTCATGAATTAAAAACAAAACAAGTTCCCTAAAAATACTTCCTGGCATCCCTCCCTGGCTCCTGCCCTGCACAAACACCCCGTGACTGCCTCCAGAGTGTGGCGAAACAACCCCACATCCTCCACTCCTCACCCAAAACTGCCACACCAGAGCACCATTTTTGGGAAGGGGTCCCCCTGTGCCCTCTCCCCATGGCAGGGGGGCTCCCACCTCCCATCCCAGACCCCCCCAAGCTGCTGGATGCCCCAGCTCTGCTCATCCTCCCACCCAGGGAGTGACATCTCTGCAGGGGACGGGTCCACTGACCCCTGAGCAGCCTCTCCTGCTGCTGTAATTCTATATCTGGGAGGTGAAGAGCTGGGGAAACACAGCCCTGGCATGTTCTAAAAGCCCATGAAGAACCGTATGGGATCATTATGCAAAGGACTCGCTCCTTTATGGGGTTTGGATTATGGTTTATAATACACAGAGCTAAACTGCAAAGCACATTTGGATTTTATGGGAGCCATCAACAGCCTGGGGAGGAGCAGCTGGGCCAGGAGCAGCAAAGGGGGTAACACATCCCTGTCAGGATTAAATGATGCTGGGGGAATCCAAAACCAGGGATCCTGTCCCTGTTTCCTGGCAGCAGCATCCCCCTCCTGTCACCCCAACCCAGCCCCAGCCCCTGGGGCACTGTGAGAGCAGCACATCCCACTGCTGTCCCAGGGCAGAGCAGAACAGGGGACCCTCCCTTGTCTTTTTTGGGGGGATATTCCCCAGGCCATGGCTCACACATGCCCAGGAGGCTCGGGACCCCCCTGAGGGGGGTGTTGGTGGTCTCAAACCAGCTGCCACAGCCACCACTTGGCTGCAAATCCCATCTTTTATTGTGGTAATTGCCAATGCTGAAAATCAAATTACTCCAGGCAGAGATAAGGCCGAGACCCAGCCCCACACTGGGGAGGAAGGGGATTTGGGGGAAGGAGCTCTTTATCACAGGGATGCAGAAGAGAAAGGGATGGGAAGGACAAGGAGAGCAGTTGGGGATTTGGGTGGGTTTTTTGCAGCCTGATTTGCTGGTCAGGAAAACAAAGAGGGTCTGCCCAGTGGAAAGGAATAATCAATTTTGTTCTTGTCTTTGCTCAAGCTCTTTCACCTCCATTTCCTCCACTCTCAGCCCAGTCTGAAACTCTGGCTGTATATCCACCCTCTCCAGGAGCCAGGACACATTTGGGATCCAGGGTGCACACCAGGCTGGGTTTGGGGTCCAGGACAGAGGCTGGGGCTGCACTGGCAGAGCAGGAAAAGCTCTGCCAGCATCCTGCTTCTCCCCACTGTTTCTAAGTCACCAAAACACCCAGTTGCCTGACATGGCACAGCCTCCCCCCCAAAAATCTCCCCAACGTGGCCCTGCCAGCCCCCATCCTGTGCTGGCTACAGAGCTCTGCACACCTCCAGAACTGGCTGTGCTTCAAGCAGGGAAGGATTTATAAATATTTAAGCAAAATGCTTTCAGCATGATCCACGTTTGGTGTGTGCTACTTACACCGAGCCTGGAACAGAGAGGGAACTGCGTGGGCACCACCCACACCCCCTGCCAGTGCTCTGTGCTGGTCAGTGGTGCCCACCTTGCCCTGGCCTCTGGGGGGAATTCCTGATTCCAGCAGCCCCCTGGAAAAGCAGGGCTCCTGGCAAAGCCAGCTGGCAGCTGACACGAGTTGCTCGATGATTCCCTGGGGGAGAGACCTCTCTGGCAAAAGGGGGATGGAAAACACAACCCAGGGGTTTCACAGGCAGCTGCTGGGCAGTTCTGACCCACCACCATGGCCACCTCTTCCTTCCCAAAGTCCTCCCCTTGCCCAGGACCAGGCTGGCTCATCCACCAGCAGGATCCCAAATATCCAAAGGGAAAAAGGGAGAATCCCAGCCCTCCACTGTGCCAGGGGTGAGGGTCACCCAAGGGTGCAGCCCCTCATGGCACAGCCTGCCCCCCCGTTCCAGTGCTCCCAGGAGCTGCTGCCCCTTTGCTCCCCTCTCCTGGGAATTCCTGGATGAGACCAGGCTTCGTCCTGATCCCCTGCACCTTCAGGGAGCCACGGAAAAGGAGGTGGGAGGGTGGGATCATCTCCCTTCAAAACCCTAAGCACGGCAGCTTTTCCCAACAGCTCTAACAGGAGCATCTTGGCTTGATCAGAGGGAAACTTTGCTCTGGAAGAGAGTGGAAGAAGCCCCAGAAGCTTTGCTCTGGAGGGTGATGTAACCACCTTTCCCTCCTCAAAGTTCCAGGATGAATTATTTAGACCTGTAATGCAGCAGCTCTGCTGAATTATTTAGGGGGATTTGGATTTGTAGGCCAATGAAGCAGAAGCAAACGGAGCTGAGCAGCACATTGAATAGTCCCAGGAGGACACCAGGCCCTTTTTCCTCCTCTTTTTTCCCCTGGAAAGCAGCAGAGAAGGAGCCTGTGCCATGCTGGGGGTGAGTCCTGGGAGCCAGGCAGGCACAGTCACACAAACTGCTTTTTCCAGCAGAATATTTTTTGCTGCCCAACTGGTTACTGGCATGTGCAGGGCTGGGAGACAAGCATTGCATAAGTGGTGAGTAATGCTGAGGAGGAGGAGGAGGGGAGGGGAGGAGCAGGAGGAAAAGGCTGCAAGAGAGAAAACTTCTGCTCCTGAGCTCCTGGCCTGGGATGGCACAGGGGTTGGGGTGTCCCAGCTTGGCTGATATTCCTGTTTCTCACCCCAGACTGGGATCCCTGCTCACTCTCCCACCTTCATCCCCTGAGATAACACCCATCAGCTCCCTCCACAAACCAGGAGCAGGGTTTGGAGAACAGGATGCTCTAAAAGATAAAATATCGAGGGTCTGTGTGTGTGTGTTGCCTTTTGTCTCGAATGCCCCGAGGAACCAAATTTTTCTTGCTACTCTTTCTGGCCCTGAGGACTCGAAACTGGGTTTACTGTCAGCACTCATGGAATGAAATGACAGCAGGATGGTGCTTTAGAAGAATTCCTGGTTGTGTGGGATGTGGATTGGACAAGGAAGGCTCCGTGGGGTGCTGGGGGGTCCAGCTCACTGATCCCAGCTCAATACCAAGAACCACACAGCAGTTCATCACCGCTCCACCTCCACAGGCACAGGAAGAGGCTTTGCTTAACTCTGAAACAAACCTGAGGCCCTGGGGATGTGGTTTGGGTTCTCTCTGCTTCAGGGTCAATCAAAGGAAGAGCCTGAAGAGCTCCCAAGGAGCTGAGACATGCTCTTATCACCGGTTTCAGTGGGAAAGGAACAGATGAATCCCAGAAGTGGAAGAGGAAACATCAATCTGCCTCTCTAAGCTGTGATGGGATATGATTTTCTCACGACCTTTTGAGGGGTTTTGTTTTGCTGCTAAACTGACTGGGATTGAAACCAGAGCTTCTGGCTGCTTCTCAGGGCTCCAGGAAAGGGAGCTGGGAGCAAAGTCTGGTCTAAGTAGGCTTGAACTCCCCCAGTGACACTCTGCTGCTGGGCTGGGGATGCCACGTGGAGTTTACTTGTCAAGCTGTGGCTGCCCCAACTGTTCAAGGCCAGGTTGGAAGGGGCTTAGAGTAGTGGAAGGTGCCCCAGTGGAACAAGATGATCTTTAAGGTCTCTTCCAACCCAAATCATTCTATGATTATGCTATTTTAGATTTTACCTGAAGTTACACAGTGTGCAAGGGGAGAGCACAGAAGAGCTGGCAAGTGTCGTGTCAGTGCCACGTTGCTTTGCTTGGCCCTTAAAGCCTGGCAGGGAGGATATGGTTGGAAAGGATTATTTCAATGGATTCTCCCCTCAGCCTCGACCAAAACAAGAATTATCCCCAGCCCTGGCTGGGAATGGCTTTGTGCAGCACAATGGGGACAATATCCCGGGCACGTCAGGGATATCAGCAGGTTGATTAACATGCAGCAAGAGCCTTAAAGCAAAGCCCACATGACACATAAACAGCCACCACCAGCCCCAGGCAGGATCCTCCCCGGCCACACACATGAGCTCTTCTCTCACTGTCTCACAGGTCATGGAATGGTTTGGGTTGGAAGGACCTCAAAGCCCACCGAGTGCCACTCCCTGCCATGGGCAGGGACACCTTCCACTAGCCCAGGTTGCTCCAACCTGGCCTTGGGCACTTCCAGGGATGGGGCAGGTACATCTTCCCTGGGCAGGCTGTCCCAGGTCACTCTCACAGTGTTTATGGCTGGTTTTAATCCTGCACCAAGTCCCTGCAGCTCCAACACAGTTATGCCCGAGCAGCATCCCAGCCTAATTGTCATTTATAATCCATTGTCATTTATAATCCACCTGCCCAGCTGAAAGAATCCAACAGCAAACACTCCCTCCCTGCTGCATTCCACATCCAAATGCCCAGGCAGGGCCAAGCACAGCTCTTCCCACAGTGTGGGGGGGTGTGATTCCAGGAAGGGGGAATCAGCTGGGGGGGTATTTGCTAAGGAGCTGGTTTGGGGAGGGATGGAGGAGGATGCCGATAAGCGCTCAGCAATCCCAAGGACACGCCCCAGTCCTGAAATCCCAAATCCCACCTCTGACACCTCCAGAAGGGCTCAGGCCTTGGGCAGACCTGCAGCCACTTTCTGTCCACTTGGAAGGGAAACACCTGACCAGGTGGTTTGGGGAAGAGCAGGCAGAGCACCTCTGTCCCCCCCTCAGGGTGGCTGTGACACCCCTCTGTGGGACCCCCACTCTGCCCACCCTGCCTGGCTCCCAACCCCAGCACTGGGATGCCCCTTCCCTGCACCACCAGCACCTCCCACTTTGGTTTCACATGCTGTGCTGCTGGTTAAAATCCACGTGCAAAAAAATAAAGGTACTATTTATTATCCTGGTGTCCTCATCCTGCTCCTCCAGGTGCCATCTGAACCCTCCAACCCTCCGGAGTGTTTGTGGGCTCATTTCCTTTTCCCAGCATTGCCTCACTCTTCCAATATTGCTTCATGACTCCGTGGGGGAAAAAAAGTCATTAAATACACCTACTTCTTGCTTTTATCACTGATCTTATTATCTTGTAATTCCCTCCCAGAGCAGTAAATTAGTATGAACTAAGTTCTATCCAATTTTAATGGATTTGTAAATAATCTGGTAGTAAAAAAAAAAAAAAAGATAAAAAATCCCATCTTTGTCATTTCTGCTTATTCTTTATCCTAAAATATAAGGGAGAAGGGACTTTTATTCAATCTATCCATGCAAATCCACTTAGGTCTGTGTCCAGGATGACTTAGCTCAGTGATTAAGGAAGACTCCAGTGGAAGGGATGAGGGTCTGAGTCACTCCCCCACTACCTGTGCCAGCCCCAGCAGCAGCCGGAGGTGCCAGACGTGAGCGAGGCGAGTGAACGTTTCCCTGCCCAAATCTCCTCCAAGGAAACAAGTCACTGCTGTTTCATCCCCTGTTTGCAGCCAAAGTGCAAAAAGTGGATCATTGTGGGTTTTTTTCCAGTTGCGTTTGGCTGGAGGAATTTTTAATCTCTGTTAGTGAAGGTGGGAGACAGGAGAGTATTTTTTGGGGTTTTTTTTGGGGGGGGTTCACCACAGCTCAGCTCCCACCATGGGGAAATCCAAATTCTACGCTGAGCTGGGAGCACAGACCCCCCACCCAGGATTCAGGTGGGGATCTGCCCGAGCACCCCACGGACAGACAGACTGTTCTCCTCAATAACCAAACCTCCACGAGGATTCTTTACTATTTCTCTCCGGGGCATCCTTGCCCTGGGAAAGCTTCCAGGTGACTCGGGAGGTGAGGCAACACCCCCTCGTCAGACTCGTTTGCGGGGGCGAGGACGCGGCAGACGGGGCAGGTGCTGACACGAACCCCGGGATGGGATGGATGAGCCGGGCAGGGTGAGTTTCGGCCCAGCAGGAGCCAGTGGGGTGGGAATGCAGCCCCCCCAGCCGGGCAGGGACAGCCAAGGGACACAGCAGGACCCGCTGCCACCCTGTGTGCGTGTCCCCTCCAGCACCACCTTGAGGGTTGAACTCCTGAGCTCCCGGCTGCAAACTCTGCCCAAGCCAGGAGGATTCCTGGAAAGCCGCACATCCAACCGCTGGCCCATCTGGTACGAATAAACTTCTTGGCTTGGCCGCCTTGTTTTGTTACAACTGAACTATAGAAACACGAAGCTCCGCTCCACTGAAAATGAATCATAATTTCTTTCTGTGCCTTTTCCCCTTGAGTGGAATCCTGCTCAACCATTCCTCTGTGCTCGCGTGAATGTGCTTTTTCTTTCTCCTTCTCCTCCTTATCCCTCTCCTCCCTCTTTCTTCTTCTCCCTCTCCGTCTCCTCCTCTTTCTCTTCTTCTTCTCCTCCTTCTCCTCCTCTTCCTCTTCTTCCCTTCAATTTTCAGCTCCCAAAATAGCAAATTCCAGCTGACTGCTTTCAAGGCAGCGAGGCACCCGCAGGATTGTGGGAGCGTTGCTCAAATCAGCAGAGAAACCAACTAAGCTGCCAGGAAACAATATTAAAAAAAGCAGGGGGTGGATCCCGTCTGCCGAGCGCCAGCTCCATAAATCAAAGCCCTGCGGTTTGTGCCGGGCTGAAACCTCCTTTCTCTCGGGCTCCAGTCCGGCAGAGCCATTCCTGCTCCGTGTCCCCTGGCAGTGGGAGCTGAGGGGTGGCATTCAGGCTGCACCTCCTGTCTGCCCATGGGGTGCCCAGCCGGGCTGCCCCAGTGGCAGCAAAGCAAACCCCAGTGCCAAGCCCAGGCTGCTCCCCTCGAGTTGTGCCAAGGGCTGGCCACCACCATCCACGGGACACAAGCCCAGACCCATGGGGACCCATCAGCTGACCAGTTTGAGACTGGTTTAGTCCCTGTCCCTGCGGTCCTGTCGTTCCTGGGGGTCCTGCTGGACCCCTGTGCTGCTGCAGGGTCCCTGTGTGTGTGCACAGGGCTGTGTCCCCTCCCGCCGCACCCAGGCGGGTTCCCCAGCTGATTTTGGGCAGGGCACGGCTGCCCTTCTGCCAGGCACACACCGTGCTGGGGCTCCCATCCTTCCCGACCCCGTTCCCTCCCGGCAGGAGCAGACACGGGGCTCAGGGAGCCGCCGGAGCGGGGGGATCCCCCCTCCCCGCATACCTGACCGGGCCACAGCCCCGCAGCTCCCGGAGCGGGACAAGTCCAGATGTGCTGCCAGCTGCCCAGCGAATTCCTGAGCGCTGCGTCAGCGCCCAGGGCAAACAGGCCGGCTCGGCACAACCTGCCTGCTGGAGGAAGAGATTCACGACCAGGTGAGGAAGGAGGAGGCGAACAGACTTCCCCAGGGGCAGATGTGCAGGGAGGGAAGGGATGTGGGAGCGTTAACTGCGCCTCCAGCCTGGGTCCAGGCTAGCAGGAAGCAGCGGGATGCACTGAGTGCAAAATCTGAGAGTTTGTGGGGAAATCGGCTCGTGATTCCTCCTGATACTGGAAAAATCACGTCTGCACAGGCAGGAAGGGCCTTACCTGTGGACAAGCACGACCTGCTTTGGCTACAGAAACTGGGGCCAGCCTGTATCGCTGCAGGAAGGTGATTTAACAGGGATGTTCAGCGTTTTTCCTTTGGGCATCCCTGGCACTGATCGGCACTCAGGTGAGGCCAGGAGGGGTCAGGAGGCCGGTGCCCCCAGGCTCTGCACCTTGGCACAGCAAATCCCAGCCCAATCCGTTCGGTTCCCCGCGGTCAGAGGCCTTGGGAACGTGTCCTTATTTCTGCCACGAAAGACTAGTCGTGGCATGAGCCGGTCACACCCTGGTGCTCATCGCAGACCGGAGATATTTGGAGCCTCGGCTTCAAGTCCGCGCTCCGAATCAAGCAAAACAGGAACTTCAGCCCGGACCTTTCCCGGTGCCGGCTGCTTCCTCCGTGCTCTCGGCTCTGCTCCCGAAGAGCTTCCCAAAGCGCCACACTCCATCCCAGTGCCGGGATAGTCCCAATCCACCCGCGTTCCCCGCCCCCCCGGAGCACCTCTCCCCTCTCCTGCAGCATCTGCCGCTCCAGACCGAGCAGCGCAACTCCCCCTTTGCCCACCCCACGGGGCCGGGATGGGCAGAGGAGGGGCTGGGGGGTCCGGGGGCCGGCACACAAAGCCGGGGGCTGCGGCGGGGCGGGCCCGGTGCGCGGGCACGGGGCTCCAGGCTCCTCCTCCGCCGCCGCAAAGCCGGGGATGCTGC
>JAWWMP010000060.1:3059888-3079062 GCA_035047865.1 Dendrocincla tyrannina | reverse complement strand
GGGCAGTGCCCACCACCCTCTGGGGGAAGAATATCTTGATATCCACCCTAACCCTGCCCTGACACAGCTCCAGCCATGCCCTGGGTGCTGTCCCTGGTCCCCACAGAGCAGAGATCAGTGCCTGCCCCTCAGGAGGAAGCTGCAGACCCCGATGAGCTCTGCCCTCCGTCCCCCCTCTCACACAAAACCATCCCTGCATCCTCACACCCATCCTGCGTGGCTTCTGACCCCTCTCTCCCTGTGTCCCCAGACCTGCCCCGGGCTGCACGCAGGGCTTTGCTATGATCTCCGCCTGGCCCCGCTGCCCGGACCCATCGCCCCGCGGCTCAGCCGGGCTCTGCCCCCGCCGGGACCAGCATGGGCAGCGTCAGCAGCCTCATCTCCGGCCACGGCTTCCACAGCAAGCACTGCCGCGCCTCCCAGTACAAGCTCCGCAAGTCCTCGCACCTCAAGAAGCTCAACCGCTACTCGGACGGGCTGCTGCGCTTCGGCTTCTCCCAGGACTCCGGCCACAAGTCCAGCTCCAAAAGCAGCAAGAATGAGGACTTCTTTTACATCAAGGTCAGCCAGAAGTCCCACGGCGCCCACCGGGATTACACCTCGCTGGCCGGAGCGGAGCTGGGCCAGGTGGGGACGAGCGGCATCGACTTTGGGACGCCCACGCCGCAGAAGCTGATGCCCTTCCCCAGCCAGCTGGAAGTGGTTAGTGGGGAGACGGTGGTCCTAGGGGTGGGGGGTGTCCGACTGGATCCCACCTGTCCTCAAAATGGGTGCAGGTCCCACCACAGCCTTGTCCTCGTTGTGGTCTGGGAGAAGGATCGGAGAGAACAGTTTGTGGTGGGAGGAGGGAGCAGAGGGGCAGCAGGGAGGGTGTTGGGGGTGCTGTGCCACCCTCTGTTTTTGGGAATTTCAATCAGCAATATGATCCAAAGCATGTGGATCCTTTAATTTCCATCCCCCCCTCCCCTTTCTCCTCCCAGCAGAGGCAGCTTTGCCCATCAGCATCTCCCCAAGCTTTCGGCCCTTGAGGGAGAGGGGAGCTGTCCCACTGTGGGGGTCTCACCCCTGGGGGCAGGAGGGGCAGGGGGTAGGACAGATGGCTTGGTTTGGGTCTGTGCTGACGGGCTCTGCTCTGCCCCCAGGGTGTGGACAAGCCTCCTGCCCGTCCCACCGCCTTCAAGCCGGTGCTGCCGCGCTCCGGGGCCCTCCTGCGCTCCTCCTCCCCCCCGGAGAACGGGGGGCACCTGCCCCAGCCCCTGCACCCCCCGGAGAAGGCCAAGGAGCAGGAGCTGAAGCCCGTGCTGTGCTCGGGGGGCCTGTCCGACTCCGGCAGGAACTCCATGTCCAGCCTGCCCACGCACAGCACCAGCAGCAGTTACCAGCTCGACCCCCTCGTCACGCCCATGGGCCCCATCAGCCGCTTCGGGGGCTCTGCCCACAACATCCTGCAGTGTGCCATCATCCAGGACAGCAACATGATGAGCCTCAAGGCCATGTCCTTCTCCGACGGGGGCAACAAGATCCTCAACCCCGGCAAAGGCGCCCACCACCACCACGGAGCTGCGGAGAAAGCCACCTGCATCCGCTCGCCCATCTCCACGGACGAGTCCACCATCCAGGAGCTGGAGCAGAAGCTGCTGGAGAGGGAGGGGGAGCTGCAGGAGCTTCAGTCGAGCTTCGAGGAGAAGGAAATCAGCTCCTGCCAGGTTTATGAAGAGAAGCAGCGGCGCTGCAAGGAGGAGCTGGAGGGGCTCAAGCAGAAGTGCAACAGCAAACTCAAGCAGACCTCGCAGAAAACGCAGCGCACGCAGCAGGTCCTCCACCTCCAGGTGTTCCAGCTGCAGCAGGAGAAGCAGCAGCTCCGGGAGGAGCTGGAGAAACTCATGAAGGAGCAAAACCTGCTGGAGACCAAGCTGAGGTCCTACGAGAAGGAGAAGACCAGCTTCGCCCCGGCGCTGGAGGAGACGCAGTGGGAGGTGAGTGGCATTGGGGCGCCAGAGCTCGGGCTGTGGATGCCCAGGGCAAAGTGTGTGTGGGAAGGTGGCAGCTCCAGCAGCAGCAGCAATACAACACACAGCCCTTCTCCAGCCCTATTCCTGCCCCCAGCAGCACCACGGGGGTCCAGGGCTGTAGGACATGGGCATTGAACCCAAGGAGATCCATGGTCTGTCTCATGGAGGCTGTGTGAGCTGTGACTGAGGCTCCCATTGCCCCTCTTAACCCCTCATCCATTCCCATCATCCAAGGAAACAACCAGTGCATAAAAACACTCAGTCATTAAAAGAACTTGGCATTTCCAGCCTCCAGCACAGGGTTTTCCAGCTGCCTGCCCCCAAGGAGCAGTAAAGCTGCCTTCCCTCATGGAAATAGGAACTACTTGGACTTGCCACAGTCATTTATTAGGGAGCAGTAAAACCTTCCACTCTCTGCTTAAGTTAAATTTACTCACTCACTGGGTATTGCTGAACAAAGCCCGTTAAAGTGATGAAAATTCCAAAGTTTAATAATAATTGTTACTTTTAATATTATAACTACATTAATCACAAATGAACATTACTAAATTAAATTCAGGGTCTCTACATGTGCCAGCCGTGCCCAGCATGGCTCGCATGGAGTGCCCTGAGCTTTCCCCAAGGTCCAACCCCAACTCAGGTGCTCCACCCCTCCCCACAGGTGTGCCAGAAATCCGGGGAGATCTCCCTCCTGAAGCAGCAGCTGAAGGAGTCCCAGACGGAGCTCAACACCAAGACCACCGAGATCCTCAGCCTGAAGGCTCAGCTGAAGGAGGTGAGGATGAAGATGGAAGGGCTGGAGATGAAGACCCAGGACCTGGAGGTGTCCCTGCGCACCAAGTCCATGGAGCTGGAGGTGTGTGAGAACGAGCTGCAGCGCAAGAAGAATGAGTCGGAGCTGCTGAGGGAGAAGGTGAACCTGCTGGAGCAGGAGATCGTGGACCTGCGCACGGAGCTCGCCATCCTCAAGGAGCAGCTGAGCGAGGCCCGGGAGGGGTCCAGGCCCTGTGCCGGGCTGGATGAGGCCCAAGCCCTGCAGGGAGAGGTGGAGAGGCTGCGGGCAGAGCTGAAGGCTGAGCGGGACAGCAACGAGCAGATGACCTCCAGCTTCCAGCACGAGCGGCAGACGTGGAAGGAGGAGAAGGAGAAGGTGATCCACTACCAGAAGCAGCTGCAGCAGAGCTACCTGCACATGTACAAGAGGAACCAGAACCTGGAGAAGATGCTGCAGCAGCTCGCTGCGGGGGAGGACGGCAAGGAGCCCATCGAGCTGGAGATCCCTGGTGCTGACGTGCCCTACGAGGACATCATCGCCACCGAGATCTGAGCCAGCTCTGCCCTGCCCTCCCCACAGCTCGGGGCAGGTGTCTCTCCCAGGGGGGACACGCTGCCCGTGCCTTGTACAGTCCAGCTGAGCCATGTATTTATCCGTGGGGCTCCCAGCCCCGCTCCCTCCCCGTCCTGGTGCTCCCCGTCGCCTGTCGTGTTACAGAGGTGAGCAAGCAACTCGTGCCAATGGTGACGTGCCAGCAGCTCCCCCCGCCCCGGCAGTGCCCCTTCTGCCCCTGGTAGGACTGAGGAGCCGGTGAGGGGGTGGTCAGGGAACAGCAATTCAGCAAAATATCTCCCATCAATGCACAACAACCAGGGGATGCTCTGCTCCAGGCTCGGAGGGATCCCATGGCAGCACAGCTCTGGGGATGGGGACACCACAGCTCCAGGACTGGGGACACCACAGCTCCAGGACTGGGGACACCACAGCTCTGGGGATGGGGACACCACAGCTCCGGGGATGGGGACACCACAACTCCAGGACTGGGGACACCACAGCTCCAGGATTGGGGACATCACAGTCCCTCCCACCGCCTTTGAAAGGAACCAGCCACAGCACATGTCCAGCTCCCTGGAGGAAGCACCACGCTGCTCTCACACCTCCTCACCCTTCTCCACCAGTGCCGATCCCAGGGTGCTGTGGGACCACAGAGCCACCTCCTGCCTCTGGCACATCCACTCCTCCCACCCTTGGGCCGCTTCAGTGCCTCAGGAAGGACCCCCACCTGTGTCCCCCCACCTGGTTACAGCCAACACCCCACCGAAATCACCCTTCACTGAGGGCACAGCCCACCCTGCACCCACACTGCACATCCCTCCTCCTCCCTGGGCCAGCCTGGCACTCCCTGCCCAGATGGAGGAGGACTCAGCATCCCTTTTCCCAGCTGCCAGACAACAACGGGATTTAAGGATGACCAGAAACCTCCCAGCCACAGTCTGACCAAGGAATCGGGGTTGTGTTCACCCCACAGCCCCACACACTCGCTGCGACCGTCCCTCCCGGGACCCCCGGCTGCCTTATCTCCTCCTGTGTCCTTAAATCCACGGGATCCCATCAAGAGAAGCTGGTTAAAAAAACCCAAACATACAAACAAACCCCACTTTCACTTTGTTTTCCACCCCAGCTCTTAAAATTTCCTCCTGGCACCAGCAAGTGGATAATGAGCTCCACCAAGTGTCACTCTGGTGTGCCCCGTGGCTCAGCACGGCCAGGAGGGAGGGAACCAGCCAGGATGCAGCTCCCCAGGGTGGGGGGCTCCAGCCAGGCCCCCTCTGTGCCAGTGCAATGAGATTTTGACTGCAGTGTGTGTGTTTACCCACTACCCCAGCCCAGGGTTTCAGGGGCGGGTCTTGCACAATCCCAAAGCTGCGAATTCGGCCAAGGGCTCGAAGCTGTGCACAAGCAGCAAAATTCAGCGTGCCCTCACACCATTCCAGCCTGGAAAAGTGACACACAGAAACCAGTCTGTGCCTTCTGCACCTGGCCCTGAGCACCCCCAGATGCATTGCCCCAGTTACCCCATGGACACCCTGGCTGGTCCCAGTGCCAGCACACCCCGATCCTTATCCATGGGTTGGCTGGAGAAAAGCCAACCTCAAACCCCCCAATCCTTATCCATGGGTTGGCTCGAGGAAAGCCAACCTCAGACCCACCGTGGCTGTAAATGGGGCCACGCTGGACTAAGCCTTTGCCCAGCCCTGCTGAAGGATGCTCTGGAGGTGGGATGGCTCCCAGCTCCAGCTTGTGGGGCCAGAAGGGACTCAGCACAGCCCCCAAGCCACAGCCCCACAGCGAGGGCTCTACCCCTCTCCCCACCCAGGAGCCTCCCAGTGCCAAACCCCGGGGTGCCCAGGGGAGCAGAGCCCTCCCTGGCCGCCCCATGCTGGCAATGCCCTGTCCCCACGCCCGCTGGCCTCGGTGGCACCGCCGTGTCCCCCCCTTTCCCCAGCCCCTGCTCTATGATGTGATGGCCAGAGGCCTCGACGTGCTGCCTTTGCACAACGCTGCGTGTGCCCCTCCGCATTCCAGGTGTGTCGCTCCAGGTGGGAGCCGTGGCCTCCCCCCGTGGCCTCCCCCCGTGGCCTCCCCCCCGTGGCCGCCCAGCCCTCAACCTGTACAGAGAATTATTTTTCTGCAGGTTTTTTTGGGGTTTTCTTCCCCCTTTTTGTTCGTTTGTTTGGTTGGTTTTTTTCCTGGATGTTATTTCTGGTGACTGATGTAAACTACTGGTAATTTTATGGTTTTATTTATAAATAAAATTTTCTAAAAGTTCTGTGGTCTCCCCGAGTGCTTGGCAGCATTCCAAGGGTTTGGTTTTTTCCCTTCCAAAAAGCAGGATGGTGCTTTGTTGTGCCCTTCTTTGGGGCTCATCATCTCCCCCCCAAGCCACAAGCCATTTATCACAGCCCCCCAAGGTCCCCTTTGGGGACATCCTTCCACCTGGCCCTGTTATTTCCAGCCCTGTTATCTCTGCCCAGCAGCTGGGATAACCCAAGCATGGAAAAGCTGGAAAAGCGTGTCTCCAGCAGACATGGAGGGGTTGGAGAGGGGGGGATAATCCCCCTGGCCCTGCTCCCACCCTGCACCCACCAGTTTCTCCCTCCTGCTCTGCAGGGGAGGCTGATTTTCACCCTGACCCTCCCAGATCCCAGCGGTGCCCACCCACCCATCCCTTGCAGGTCCATGTCCTGAGGAGATCCAGGGAAAACAATCCCCGAGGGAGAGATGAAGTGTAACCACCTTAACAAACCCAAGGTGATATTTTGACTATTTAAGCTGTCCAAACCAAATCAACCTGCATCTTTGCACCACACAGATCTAAACAGGGGAGGCTGAGGAGCAGAAAACGGGCAAAACACTCAAATAACAGAAAGTTCTGCTCATCCTGACTCATCCACAGGGCACTCTCCCCATCACAGGGCAGGCTGGGGGGCTGAGCCACCCACAAGCTGCCCTGTGCCCCCCAAAAGGGCACCTGGCACCCTCTGAGCTTTCCAAGGAAACCTTGGCTGTGCTCACACTGCCCCAGGGGGGAGGGAAGTTTATTTTTAGGGCCTTTGAAAGCTGCTGAGGAGGAAGGAGACACAAAACCACCTGTGAGGGCTCTGTTAACTGAGGGACACCTTCTGTCACAGGTCACCTCTGCCCTGGCTTTGGGTGCCGGGGGTGCTCCCGGCTCAGCCCAGCCCTTCCCAGGCCAATCCATGTAATCCAGATCAAGGGAGCAGCGAGGAGGAGACCCCTGAGCTGCCACTTATCCCTGGAATAACTCACAGGAGACATCCCTGTCCCATAGAGGTCACAAATTGCAGATGCTGCAGTGCAGCAAAGCAGAAGCTCTCTAGAGCTGAGCAGCATCAGGAGGAGGGAGGGCAGCTCCAGGAGCAAGGGCAGAATCCCTGAGGGCACACACCCCCCAAGGAATTCCCAGGGAAGCCAAAACCTCAGTCCTGAGGACCCCAAACCCCCAGTCTTGAGGACCCTGGGCTGCTTCTCCCACTAAAGCAGATGAGGGTCCCAGCCCTTTCCCACCAAACCCCTCCTGAAGCTGCTGATGAAGGGTGAGTTGTACCCTCCCCAAGGTCGGGCTTGGAGCATCCTCTGCCCCAGACACAGATCAAGCAGTGGGCACCACCTGGCCCTGGTCCATCTCTGTTAGGATGCTGGGAGAGCACAAGGAAAGCTGGGCAGTGCAGAACAGACTTGGCCAGGGCAGGCTGGTCCCTGCTGTGACCTGGCTGCTTCGTGTCCAGGAGGAAGCCCTGGTAATCCCTCGGGACACCCAGAGCCCCCTGGGTGGCAGGCTGAACAGCAGTGGGATGGCACCAGCTCTCCGGGGCTGAGGAACCACCCGAGGGGCACAGTCGGCTCCTGTGTTGGGGGCAAACAGGAGACCCAGCACAGCTCGGGCATCTCCCCCCATCGCTGGGCTCCCCGTGCTTTGGGTCAGCTCAGCTCCAGCTGCCCCAGCACCGCCCGCACAGACGGAGTGTGAATTGCTGAGCTAATCAGCGGATGCAAATCAGCCTCAAGACGCAGAAAAGCTGATTTGCATCTTCTTTAAACGCCCCGGTGCCACCGCACCAGCGTCTGGCTATGGGGGCGGTGGTGGAGAGGCAGAGCCAGCCCTAAAAATCTCCGCAACCCCAAGCGCGGGGCCGGCTTTGAAAGGGCAATTAAAGCGGGGCACCTCGAAGCTGCTTTTGATGTGCAAATGACCCACGGCAGCTCTGCCCACCAGCCTGTTCCCCGGCCCCGCATCTGCCACCCCGACCAAGCCCCAGGGGCAGGGGGGCTGCCCGGCTTCGCCCCCTCCCCTCAATGGGCTGACAGCTGGCGTGTGCTCCTGCAGGCACCGCCTGACACCCGTCGGGGAGCGGGGATAAGCCCCCCAGGCAGCCCTCATTAGTCATCATGGAATAATAATAATAAAGAAAAAGAATAAAAATAGCGAACAGCGTGTAAATGCAGCAGCTGGGAGAGCAGCTCGTCCCTCCCGCCCACCCCCCGAGCCTGGTACCTGCTGTCTCTCCTTCCTGCCGGCAAATGTTGGGCTGGTTTTTGGCACCCGGCTCAGGGCACTGCCAGGAGCTCTCAGGGCACTGCCAGGGCTGGTGCCAAGCAGAGGGACACCCCTTCCCCTGGCCCGAGAGCTTTGGCTTGTCCACAAAGGGCTGTGCTCCAGCCCTGATGTGCTCCGGAGCCTCCCGGAGGGCAGGCTGAGGTGGTTTTGTCATTCCTGCCTTACAGAGCCTGTGCCAGGCTCGGGCTGTTCCCCACCCGGGGCAGGGGCTGTCCTAACCCGGGAACCTGCTGAGTGCACGGGGGCATGGCCAGGGAAGGGAACGGAGCTGGGGAAGGGGCTGAGGGGGCTCAGCCTGGAGAAAAGGAGGCTCAGGGGGGACCTTCTCACTCTCTGCAACTCCCTGCCAGGAGAGGGGAGTTGGGGGGGAATTGGGCTCTGCTCCCAGGGAACAGGAGGAGAGGGAATGGCCTCAAAGGAAGGTTCAGATTGGACAAGAGGAGGAATTTCCCCATGGAAAGGGTGGTCAGACATTGGAAGGGGCTGCCCAGGGAGGTTTGGAGTCCCCATCCCTGGAGGTGTCCATCAAAGGTAAGACTCCATGGTCTTCCCAACCTGGATGCCCCTGTGGTGCTAGATGTGTTTTCTCCAGCAGCTGGGAAGCACAAGCCAGGAGATTCCTGCTCTCTTTTGAGCCTCCAAAGCTGAAGAGCTGCATGTTTTATTCCCACCCCTCTGCTCCCATCAGATGCCAAGCAGTGCAGTTTAATTGCCACGGATATTCTTTTCCTTGCAGAATTCCCTTTGCTTTGTAACACACACACACACATTCCAGGAGCTGTTATCCCATACAGAATTGTGCAAGTATCCCAAAAGAAGCAGCTTCCCGCTCACACACCCTTGGGAATGTTTGTTCAACCTTTGTCCCCAAACCCTGTCACCTGCTGAGGGATTTCAGGAATTCACTGGACTTTGGAATTTCTCCTCTGACTCATGGAGTTATTCCCTAAGCTAGCCCTAAGCCCAGGCTCTCCCTCAAGACAGAGACTGTAACTGAATAAAATGGAAAAGCCAAAAACTCTTGTCCCACCTGGTCCCTGGTCTAGTGGAAGATGTCCCTGCCCATGGTAGGGGCATGGTATGAGATGATCTTTAATATTCCTTCCCACCCAACCCATTCTGGGATTCTGTGAGTTCACAGAGGGACTGGCAGAGGAATTCAAGCAGCCTGGCTGCAGGGAATACCTGTCCAACCCCACCAGGCCCTCTCACCTTCCCCAGAGCTGATCATACCCAAAACCCAAAGCAAACTTGCATCTTCAAGGACTATAATATTTCCAGGCCTCATCAAGCACAAACTAGCCCTAGAGATGGATGTGGGAACAGAGGTATCACATTCCCTGCACATTCCTGCAAAGCCTTTCCCCGTGACTGCACCATCCCCCTGCTCCACAAAGCACTCAGGCCTGAGGCTGAAGGTCAAATCCTCATCATCATCAGCCACCAGCTCAGAGAGTAACATGGGGGTGGCTCAGGGCCCTCCCTGCCCCCTGAAGTGTTCCATTCCTGTTCCCAGGGGACACCCCAGCTCCTGCTGTCCCACCCAGAGCTGTTTCCAACCACAGAATCACAAAAGGCTCCCTTTTTTGTTCAACACCTTCCATATTTAATTTATTTAGATATTCTCTACATTAAAGTATTTTCATGCCAACACTTCCAACCTCCCAGCCCAACCTGAAGAAAAAAAAAAAAAGAGACTTGACACAGCTTTGGGTGGAATGCACCGGCATAGAGTCGCTACTGCAGTCACAGAGAACACAGAACTAGGAGAACTGCACATGGGAGACGTCAGGGGGAGCTGGAATTAGCACACTGTCATCCCAGGCATGTTCACACCTCCCCAGACGGGCACTGAAGGCGTTCAGAGAGGTGCAACATGCCTTGGTGAGCCAGACCAGAGCTCAGACTACACGAAGCCTGGAAAAAGCATGGAAGCCTGCCAGCAGCAGGCCCTGGAGCCTCGTCTGAACCCGTTGGAAAAAGAACAGCACGGAACTGCCTGGCCAAGATTGCAGTGTTTGGGAATGCTGAGCTCAGGGCCAGTCAAATCCGTGCCTGGAGTGCAAACCACAACAGCTTCAGACACGGCGCGGGCCCAGCGCACCCAGAGCAGAGTTCAAAATATCCTTTCTGACATTAAAACCTGCCCTTTTATCTCTCTCTCCTGTTGCATCATTTAGTGCAGGACATTTGGTAAAAGTGAGCTCCCACCACCACACCTGTGTCAGGTTTAAGGTTGGTTTTCACACCTCAGAATCCCCTTCAGCAGCAGCACAAAGCCTTGAATTACCAAGAGTTGTGGTGACACTTCTGAGCTCAGAATCGTTTGAGCTGCTGGTTTGTGCCTCTGGCATTTCCAGAACTCAAAGGAAAAAGAGTTAGGTAGGAAACTTACTCTCCAAACTTCAATTTAAAATCTTTAATTCAGTAATCAAGCCTTATCATGGTACTTTCAGGTAGCAACTCACTGGCCTGTGTCCTCTGAAAGACCCTTTGCTGGTGGAATAGCCCCCAGCATTGGCTCCCTGTGTCCTAAGTTCACATAAAGCTTTCAAAATCTTAAGCCATGGTTCAAAACTTGCCTTTTCCAGAAAGGAATGTTGTCATGCAAGTCACATTTGCTCTTTCATGTTCCCTAAATCAGGGTTTGCAAGTGAAGATTTGCAGTTTCTGGGAATCCTCAGACACTCCCTTGAAATGCCTACAAAAGGTTCAGTTCAAAGAAACAAACCTCATGGTGGCTATTGCACATTTGTAAGAGCTGGCCTAAGTGTTCTCCTGAAGATCCAGGCTTTGGGAGAAGGGATATTTTAAAAACTGGTCTCAGTGGACATGGGAACACTGGCATGAGTGTCACCTACTCCTGGTTTTAATCATAAAGGGCGACAAGTAAACACCAACACATGGAAACAGAAACCAAACCAGCATCTCACAGAGCAGGGGGCAGGGGGAGCTGTGTTAGTGCTTTGCAGTGGAATCCCGAGGGTAGAACTCGGCCAGTGTTGTCTGGGGAATTCTCTTGAGCATCTCCTTGGGGAAGATCCGCAGGAGCTGCCAGCCGATGTCCAAGGTCTCGTACACGGTGCGGTTCTCGTAGGGACCTGCAGGGAGGTGGGGCAGGGAAGGGTCACCACAGGCAGCTCTGGGGAGGAGCCCCGAGGTGTAAATGCCCACTGGGATGTGCTGGAACACTCACCCTGAGCAATGAAGTTCTTCTCGAACTTCTGCAGGAACTCCAGGTACAGAAGGTCATCAGAGGTAAGAGCTTCCTCCCCAACCACAGCCTTCATGGCCTGCACGTCCTTCCCGATGGCATAGCAGGCGTACTGGGGGGTGGGAACAGAGCTGCTCTTACCTCCAGCATGGGATGATTCAAAGAGACCTTGATCATCCAGTCCCTGCCCATGGCAGGGGGTGGGACATCTCCCACTAGCCCATGTTGCTCCAAGCCCTGTCTAACCTGGCCTTGGACACTTCCAGGGATCCAGGGGCAGCCACAGCTTCTCTGCCCAACCTGTGCCAGGGCCTGCCCACCCTCACAGGGGGGAATTCCTTCCCAATATCCCATCTAGCCCTGCCCTCAGGCAGTGGGAAGCCATTCCCCCTTGTCCTGTCCCCTCTAGCCCCTTGTCCAAAGTCCCTCTCCAGCTCTCCTGGAGAGGCACTAGAAGGTCTCCCTGGAACCTTCTCTTCTCCAGGTGAACCCTCCCAGCTCTCCCAGCCCTTTCTCACAGCAGGTGTTCCACCTCTCTAATCATCTTCCTCATGTCAAAATTTCTGTTCAGACTCAAAAGGTTTCAACTAAACACCCAGTCAATGTTTTAAAGCAGCCTCAGGAAAGTTCTGGATCCCAACTGCTTGACATGTCCTTTACAGGCTGGGCAGCTAAAGGTGCATTTGTAACATGGCTCTGCTCTCCCAAGGAGGTTTTTACCTACCAGCTGGTTGGACACATCTGCATGATCCTTCCTGGTCATTCCCTCCCCAATAGCTGACTTCATCAGTCGAGACAAAGAGGGCAGGACATTAATAGGTGGGTAAATCTGGGGGGGAAACATCCAAGAATTAATAGGAATACTTAAAAATCAGAGTAACCTTAAATACACCTTAAGTGTTGTGGCACACACCTGCCTGTTATGCAGCTGCCTATCCACGTAGATCTGTCCCTCAGTGATATACCCAGTCAAGTCAGGGATAGGATGAGTAATATCTGTGGAAAAAAAAATGGTGTGACAGTTTTCAGCCCTTTTATATCCATTTTAGCACTGATGCAGCAGCTTTTTGCTATTAGGTGACTTCTAAAGTGCAATGCCATCAGTTATTTCCCTCCATTTATCCCTAAGTGCTCTTGGATCAGATCTATGAGCACCAAACCTGAAGCCTCAAACGGGCAAGGCATTTTCATTAACAAGAAGACAGAGAAACCAACCAAAACCTGCAATATTCAACAGGAAGCAATGGCCACTGTGTTGCTGTGTGCCCAGAATAAGGCAGGTTGCTCTAACGAGCCCCTTGAAGTGCAAAGCACTCACCATCGTTGGGCATGGTGAGGATGGGGATCTGGGTGATGGAGCCGTTCCTGCCCTCCACGCGCCCAGCGCGCTCGTAGATGGTGGCCAGGTCTGTGTACATGTACCCTGGGAAGCCACGGCGCCCAGGAACCTCCTCCCGAGCTGCTGAGACCTGGGAAAAGCCACAACGACGTTTCCAGGAAGTCAGATCAACCCTTTGGAGCTGCTGCCTTCCCAAATTTAGCTGCACTAGTCACTTCCTGCAAAGTGCAGCCACACAAACCCCTCTATGTCACCACAACCATACAAGGCAAATCCAAAACTCTGGTATGAAACTGCTGATTCATGGAATGGTTTGGGTGGGAATGGACCTTAAAGGCCATCCAGTCCCACCCCCTGCCATGGGCAGGAACACTTTCCACTACCCCAGGTTGCTCCAAGCCCCATCCAACCTGGCCTTGGACACTTCTAGGTATGGAACTGCCACCAGTGAAAAAAATTCAGCTCTCACATCACATTGAACATAATCCCAGACACTCAAGGACCAACTAAAAGCCTCCCTGGCTATTTAAGAGCATTGCAACGAATATTAATTGCAACAGCTTGAGCAGAAGTTTCGGTTCTCACTCGACACCACAAACCCTTGCTGCCAACACCCAGCTCGTTAATAAACAGGGTAATTAACACATTAATAACCACGTACCTCTCGCAGAGCTTCAGCATAGGAGCTCATGTCTGTCAGAATGACCAGCACGTGCTTCTCACACTGATATGCCAAGAACTCTGCAGTTGTCAGAGCCAGACGGGGCGTGATGATGCGCTCGATGCTGCGGCAGAATGTGGCATTAGTTGTGACAAGAGATTTAAAGCATGGGAAGTGACAGTTTGGAGCTACAAATAGTTTAAAATCTGCTGCTGCACCAACTGGAGCACCAGCATTTCATCTCCAGCTTTGCTGCAAAACCTCAATCTAAGAGACACCTGAGGAGACAGCAGCAAGGCTGCAGCTCCCAGTCTGTTCTTCCCAGCCCCTTCCCAACCAACAGGCTGTAACTACTCACGTTGGGTCGTTGGCCAAGTTGAGGAACAGACACACGTTGTCCATGGACCCGTTTTCCTCAAAGTCTGACTTGAAGAACCGAGCAGTCTCCATGTTCACCTAAACCACAGCAGTGAGGCATCACTTCCACAGTACATTTTGCACCAGATCAAGGTCTGAGCACTTCAATCCATAACAAGGCTCTCCATCATGGAGGCTTCTCTGTACTTCCACAGTGAGTAATTTCTAGAATTCCAGATCAAGTTTAAGGTACTTTACCCTGATCAGACACACTATGCTGGAATCATGGAATGGTTTGGGTGGGTTTACAGCCCATCCAGTGCCACTCCCTGCCATGGGCAGGGACACCTTCCTCTAGCCTAGGTTGCTTCAAGCCCTATCAAACCTGGCCTTGGACACTTTCAGGGATGGAACAACCATCACCTGCTTCTCTGCCCAACCTGTCCCAGGGCCAAACATGTTTCAGCACTTCTGCCCTTGGATTTTCAGCCATTCAGCCTCTAGTTACACACACACAAAACCTTCCCAGAATACTCCAGCTATTCTCAGTATTCCCATTTATTCCTCCCCCCAGTACCATGGACTTACTCCCATAGCAGCAAACACGATGGCAAAGTTCTCCTCACTGTAGTCCATCACATCTTTGGATTTCTTCACCAAGCCAGCTTGGCGACAGATCTGAGCTGCAATCTAGGAGGGGAAAACATTCCAGTCTTTGTATTTGAAGCTGTCACAGAGCCCAGGACTTCATTACAATTATTTTTAACCCCAGTGAGATGCAAGTTAATAGTTTGGAGAAGCTCTGAGTCCTCACCTCGTTGTGGGGCAGCCCAGCAGCTGAGAATATGGGGATTTTCTGGCCCCTGGCAATACTGTTCATGCCATCTATAGCTGAAATTCCAGTCTGGATCATTTCTTCTGGGTAGATACGACACTGGGGGTTGATGGGCTGACCTGTTGTATTTTTTAAGAGAACATGTTACTCTCTGTACACGTTTGAAGCTTTATTAAACAACTGATAAAGAGGTACCAACCCCACTGTTAGGCAAACAAATCTTTACATGCACCCGGTCACACCTGAGGCTCTGGAATTCTGTGGTCATGTCAATGGTAAGAATGATTTAAAAACCTGCCAGTTACCAGCCTTTTATCTCTGGAGGTTGTACAATTAAGAGTCTACAAATAATAAAGAACAGCTTCCAAGCATTAAAGAAAACAGTAATTTCCTGCTACCTCATCCTCCTGCACTTGTGTAATTTGATTTGATGCCACACACCATTAAAAATAAGATTAAGCTCCTCCTAAGTGGGATCCCATGTTCTACATCAAATCTATTGTAACACCCAGAAAACAGAAATACCAGATTTGTCTTTAACTCCCCACCAGAAACAGATTAAGAACATACCCATAATGTCAAGGAAATCTTCAGCCAAAACAATGGGGCCTCTGTCTATAGGTTTTCCTGATCCATTGAACACTCTGCCTGTAAGAAACAGCAATAAAATGTCAATTACTGTGAAAATAAGCTATCATGGGATAGATCTGTTCATTCCTCAAAGCAAAGGGCAAGTCCTTACCAAGCATGTCCTCTGAGACCGGGGTTCGCAGGATGTCCCCAGTGAACTCACAGGAGGTTTTCTTGGCATCAATCCCTGAAGTGCCCTCAAATACCTGCAAATGTGGCAGAAAAAAACCAAATAAACACAGGAAAAGGGTATTGTGCTTCACAAAATAACACCTGAGTGCTGCCTCACAGCTGGAGCACTGCAGGAGTTCCAGGCCCTTTCAAGGGCAGCTTTCCTGGTATAAAACATCACAAAAACCTACTTTTAACAAAATTCAAGAGTTACATCAGCAGCAACCAACAAACCTGGTGCCATTCCCTTGATCTCAAGTGTTTCTCTTTGCCAACAGGGTAATATTCTTTTTCTCTGAAGAACTTTAACAAGACACAGCTTTTTAGAAGAAATACCAGCAGGCAT
Organism: Dendrocincla tyrannina; assembly: GCA_035047865.1. Classification (NCBI taxonomy): domain Eukaryota; kingdom Metazoa; phylum Chordata; class Aves; order Passeriformes; family Dendrocolaptidae; genus Dendrocincla; species Dendrocincla tyrannina. Next base: position 3,063,582 of record JAWWMP010000060.1, on the reverse strand, counting down.
AGCAAAGGGGTTGATCTTGAACTTAATATTGTAAATTGTAGTGGATTCCTTTAATTCAGCAGCAAAGAAATCCATGGGGGATGCAAATAAAATGTCCCTGTACTCCAGTTTGCAATCTTCTAACATTATTCACACTGCTGGCACTTGGAATAAGTAGGTGATTTATTTCTTTTTAATTTACAGTATCAAAGGGACATATCTCAAGGCAGATTGGATTTGGCTCAGACACACCCTGATTAATAAAATAATAATAAAATACACAACAAGAGACACTCCTTTTCATACCTGAACCACAGCTTTGGAGCCACTGACTTCCAGAACCTGCCCACTCCTCCTTGTGCCATCAGGAAGAGTCAGGTGGACAATCTCTGCATACCTGGGGAACTGAGGGTGAGCAAACAGAGGGTGGAAAACATCAAAATCCAACAGCCATGAAACAAAAGTTGCCAGTTTCAAGCAAGCCTAAGCCTAGAAACTACTCAATTTTAGGGATAATTTTATCATCAGAACAAACCTCATTCCAAGGGCGTTAAATGTCTCAGGCTAAAGCCATTTTATAGGAATATACAATATTTGCAGAGTGGCAGCTGCAGAGAGACCTGCCAGGATCGGTTCTAACAAGCTTGGATAGTGACAAAAAGCCACAGTGAAGCATCTGACAAGGAGAAAAACGTGGCTTTGGCCTGCAGCAGTTGTTTGCCTTCAACAGCCACTTGAAAACAAGCCAGAATCGTTCACAGTTTCCTTTCACAGAGCACTTATTTGGAAACAGAAAGGTCAAGAACAAAGCAAACAGGTATATTTCAGCATTAAAGTTTAAAACAACATTCTGGGGGGTTTGGTTGAACAGAAACACTGTTTCCTTTCTTTTCCCAACAGCCTCAAGAACTCTCCCTTTCCTCCAGGATATGGACAATCCTCCCCAGACTTAGAGCCACTTCCACACTCTCAGACATCAGAAATGGATTAAAATTGCTCCACGAATTTCCCAGGAGTCTGGATTTAACTTGTCCCAGCTTATCTTGTCAACTCTCCCTCAAAAAGCTTCCTTAAGATCTGAGTTTTTACCTTAACTTGATCCAAGATAACCAGGGGGCCGTTCACACCCGACACAGTTTTATAGGCTGAAAGAAACCAAGCCACAAGTCAGGTACTTGCTCAGAAATATCCTACATCAAGTTTTCCCAGCTTCATTGCTATCACCAGGCTCAGGTTTGCAGATCTGGGGCCAATTTTTATTTTTATTATGAACTCTTCACCAAGGATTAGCTACAGAATTGTGTGTCCAGCATTTTTGCTGCTGCCTGCAGAGCACTTGAGGTGACATTAAAACAATCCTGCTATTTTCTTGTCCCACACAGAAATTCACCAAAAATCCACATCCAGGGATAAAATGAGGCTGGAGCAGCCTGGCATAGTGGAAGGTGCCCCTGCCCATGGCAGGGGGTGGGACTGGATGAGTTTTCAGTTCCCTTCCTGCCCAAACTAATCTGGGATTTTATGGTTCCAACTGTGAGGATATTCCATGATTTTACCAGGGGAAAAGCTGTGAACAGCAAGCCCTGCTCCAGGGATGCGCATCCCAGGATCCAGGGATGGACATCCCAGGATCCAGGGATGGACACACATCCCCCAAAATCCAGCTGGGGCCCAGCACCACCTGACCCACAGACAACAGACACACTGAGTCAAAGCTCTCCCAGGGTCAGGAGGTGCAGTGACCACAAGTGTGACCACTTCTCACGGATCCTGGGAGGGGAAATGAGCCACTGGAGCCACGGGGGACAGCAGCAGGATCACATGCCACCAGCCCCAGGGAACCATCCAGGGCCACCCCAGCCTGGCCAAGCCTGGCAGCAACCCAGGCCTTGTCTACACCATCAACAAGGTGGTGTTTACACTGCCATGAACAGCTTGAATTGTTGCAATGTAATATCTTTACAGGCAACAATCAAAGTGCAGCAGACACAGGTTGAGCAGAGCTCAGGGTGGGAGCTGGGCCAAGGACTGAACTCCAATTTCTCTATTTCACTCCTAAAATCCTCCTAAACACCCTGAGACAGAACATGTGCCCTGCAATTACCCTTAATGAGAAGCAGGAGTTGAGCTGCTCCTGCCACCTGAGCAGGGTGGGAGAACACACACACACTGTCCATGAGGGCTCTGCTCACATTTCCCAGGGTTTGCAGCCCACAAGACATGGAAAACATGACCCTGAGCAGAGCACTTCATCCCATGACTGTCTCATGAGCACTCCTTCCTCAATCACCTCCCCCCCGGCTCCGTCCATGAGAACACACTTCCCTGGCATTACCCAGCACCAGTCAGGATCACTCAGCACCAATCCCTCAGCAAAGCAGCTCAACACCCACTCAAAAATCCCCCTTTCCACTCAGATCAACCATTTCCATGACAAACCAAAAGCAGCTTAAAATATTTCCATACCCAGCTTGCTGTCAGCTCAGGCCAAAGCCAGAATACACATGGAAAACCCTGGATTGAACATGGAGTCACCTTGGCTCCAGCCCTAAGAGAAGCCTCCAAAGACCTGGGGGAAGCTGGAATTGCAATGACCCATTCAGCTTCCCAACCTGACTGGTACTTCCAAAGGATCCATCACCCAGGAGCTCCTGCCGCTATTTTAGGGCACAGATGGAGCCACTGCTGCAATTGCTGAGCAAAGAAAGGCCAGAAAACATCCCCCCCCCCTCCCCCAGCTCTGCCTTCCCCCACGGCGAGGGGATTTTTACAAGGCTCCCGCATTTCCCCTTTTTGACCAGATTTCTCAACTCCCTGTCCAAGGCCCCTCCCGCAGCCTCACCACGCACAGCCCTTCCCAGCTCCTGCTGCACACACCGGCTCTCCAGGAAGGCCGGGGAGCCCGACCTGGGGCAGGCCACGCCGGGCAGCCTCCTTAATCACGCCGGTTCATTAACACCAATTAACAACCCCACTGCAGCCGGGCCCCCACCCCACACCCCCGGGGGGAGCTCGGGGACCCCCCAAACCGCGCTGGAGAGCCCGGGGGCGGCCCGCTGTACCTCGGGGGAGCACACAAGGCCCTGCGCCGCGGCCTGACGGGGGAGGCCCAACGCTGCGGCCTAACAGAGGAGGCCATACCGCGGCCTAACGGGGGGGGCCGATCCCCCTCCCCAGCGCCACCCCCGCTCCCCGCAGCGCCCCGGAGGTTCCCCCGCACTCACTGAGGCGCGGCTGGGACAGGAAATCGCGGGTGAGCGCCGCCGCCTGCTCGCGGGGCCCGCCGGGCCCGGCGCCGTTCACGGCCCCTCGTAGTGCCCGCACCGCCGCCATCTTGGACCGACCTGCCGGCCGCCGCAGCGCCGCGCATGCGCCGTTATAGAGAGAGGGGAGGGACACGCCCACTCGGGGCGGAGGACACGCCCACTGAGGGCCAGGCCACGCCCACCTGATGCCAGGCCACGCCCATTATTGGGCAGGCCACGCCCAGCAGGAGCTGATCCCGGTGCTGGGGGGGGAATGGGATGGGATGGGGGGGGAATGGCAAGTGGGAAAAGGAAAGGAAAGAGGGGAGGAGAAGGGAAGGTTTGGGAAGGTTTGGGAAGGTTTGGGAAGGTTTGGGAAGGTTTGGGAAGGTTTGGGAAAGGAAAGGAAAGGAAAGGAAAGGAAAGGAAAGGAAAGGAAAGGAAAGGAAAGGAAAGGAAAGGAAAGGAAA
>JAWWMP010000060.1:3031287-3053277 GCA_035047865.1 Dendrocincla tyrannina | reverse complement strand
TCCCTAAATAATCCCTTTCCTGGCTTTTCCTCCAGTGCCAATCGTCCCCACCTTCCTCTACACGACAGAGTATGAAGGTGCCAACAGCTCCATGGCCCCAGCCCAGACCGAGCCAGCTCCTCCAGCCTTGAAGGCTCCTCCTTTCTCCTCCCTGTTCTCCTATTTTGACAACACCACAGTGACTGTCTCGGGCTCTGACAGCCCCCTGGGGGTGCCCAATGGGACGGAGAGCAGCCTGCAGCCCCCCAGCAGCCCCCCAGCACCCCAGAGGGGCTGCCCGGAGGGTGACGAGTTCCTCACCAAGGAGAACGTCCGTGTGGGGCTGCTCTTCGCCTCCAAGGCTCTGGTGCAACTGCTGGTCAACCCCTCCGTGGGTCTCCTGACCAACAGGTAGGTCAGAGAGCTGGGTTTGTAGCCCCTCAAGGATGGGCAGCTCCTGCTGGAGTCACTGTGAGCTGCAATCACGGGATTACAGGAACTGGGGAGAACAGCAAGAATATATCCATCAAAATAGCACGAATTGTACCTTTTCTAAAAGCCTGCACATGGCTTGTGAGTTTATATCACAATATAAACCTCACTAATGCTCTCCTCAGGTGCTGACAGATGGTGTTTAATACCAGCAAGCACCAAATAAACAAACCCGGATTCCCAGCCCACCATGGCTATAATGTTGGGGTTAGATTCTCTTTGCCTGTGTCTCCTGCAGACACGTGAGCCGTGCTGGGTTTGGCTCCACAGGGGTGGGATGGGAGGACAGAGCTGTCTCTCTGGGATGTCTGGGGGGCACTGGGTGGGCTCCCTTGACCAGCACTCGTGGGCTCATTCAGGAGACACTTCCCAGCCCTCTGTGTTAAGACTGGGCAGCAAGGTCTGATCTCCAGGGGGAATGAGGAGCCCTCGCTGAGCCAGTGCCCCTTTGTTCCCTTTGCAGGATAGGATACCACATCCCCATGTTCATTGGGTTCACCATCATGTTCCTCTCCACAGTCAGTGAGTATTGCCCTTCCCTCTGCCCTCCCCTGGCAGCAGCACCGCAGGAAATCCTTTGCTCTGTGCCCTCTCTGCTGTCCCCGTGGAGGAGAAAGCAGGGAGAGCAGAGCAACCCAGAAACCAGTGACAAGAAAGGACAAGGAGCCCTCTGTCCCTGTGCCCCCCTCCACACCCAAACTGGAGCCAGCTGAGGCCACTCTTACCCTCTGCAGGGTTTTGAGGCCCAGCCTGATGCAGCTCTCCCCTCCCTCTGCAGTGTTTGCTTTCTCAGGCTCCTACACCCTGCTGTTCATCGCCCGAGCCCTGCAAGGCGTGGGCTCCTCCTTCTCATCAGTGGCAGGTAAATGTTTCAGCTTTGTCCCTGTGCCAGCTCCCCTTGTCTGGGTTCAATCATCCTCCTCACTGAGCCTGCCTGGCTGGTGGAGGGGTACCCCAAAACCCCAGGCTGCCTTCAGAGAGGAGCCACACCACGGAGCCCCATGGCCCCTGCTCTGTCCCCTCTCCCAGGGCTGGGAATGCTGGCCAGCGTGTACACGGACGACTTTGAGAGGGGCAATGCCATGGGGATCGCCCTGGGGGGCCTGGCCTTGGGAGTGCTGAGTAAGGACACCTTGATCCCACTGGGATTCATCCCCAGCACCTCCATCACCTGTGGCTTCCACCTGCCTGGATGTGCCCCCTCCCCATGCTGGATGTCCTCCTCCCTCCCCCTCTCCATGGGACCTGACACCTTCCAAGCACATTCCCACCCCAAACACCTCCCAGGGACTTGGAGGGAGCAGCTGGGGATGGTGGCAGTGCCCTGGAGTGACACAACCTCTCCCTTGCAGTTGGGGCACCCTTTGGGAGCATCATGTATGAATTCGTGGGGAAATCATCTCCCTTCCTGGTCCTGGCATTCCTCGCCCTCTTGGACGGAGGTGAGAAGTCAGATGGTTTAATGCTACCAAAAACAAAACAAAAAAAAGAAACCCAAACCAAAACCATGGGAAAAGATTTCAGTGTGGATGTTTTGGGGAGGATCTGTGAGAAGGAAGCACATTAACACAGGGTGGGTGATACCATCAGCACTGGTTGTTCTGCTAGTGCTAAATCACATGTTTTCAGTCTCCAGATGACTGACACAGCAATATATAAGAATTAATCCCTCATTACTTAATAAATGCCCTGATTGCTTTAATGGCTTGAACAGCACATTCAGTAAAGCTCTTTGAACTGTGAATTCTTTGGCAAGGCATTTGCCTGCAGCCTCTTCATGCCATGAAGGAATCAGACTTTGCCAGCATCAGTGGTGTCCTGTGCTTGCTCCCATTGCTGTGTCACAGCTAAAGGCCCTGGGAGCCTTCTGAGTGCCACAGCCAAGTCAGCAGGAATGTGCATTTTCCATGGGAAGTGTTGAGCTAATTAAATTACAGTCCCAGTTCCCATCTCTGCCCAGATGTAAGGAGAGATATCTCTAATGAAGCGTGTAAGAGCTTCTGGAAAATGAAACGTGGGCCCCGTATGTATCAGACTTTCTGGTTTAACCCCATTCTTTTCCATATCCAATTTCTGTCATGCTCTGGTGGCCACTCCCAGCTGGCAGCCAGACAAAAGCATTTGCACTTTTGACTGTTCAGGGCTCGACAAACCCCTCCTAACACACTCCACTCCGGGCAGTTTTGGTGCTGTCACCTGTGGGAGCAGGGCTGGGAGCCACCCCCCAATCCAACCACGTCCCCAAACACAGTTCCTGCGTCCCTGGGGGTTCTGCTGGAGGAAGGGGTCAGGCTGAAGGGAAAAGCCAGAGGGAAAGGAGGATTTAAAGGGTGCTGCCTGCAAAAAAGCACACTGTTTTCTCCCCAGCCCTGCAGCTGTGCATCCTGCAGCCCTCCAGGATCTCCCCAGAGGTGAGTACACACCTGGGCACTGCCAGGTGAGGGAAGAGGGCACATCCCCCCGGGGCAGAGGGCAGTGCCAAGGGCCAGGTGAGTGCACACACAGCCCCCAGCCCATGTAACCCCCTTGGACACCCCGCAGAGCACCAAGGCCACCCCGGTGTCCACCCTGCTGCGAGACCCCTACATCCTGGTGGCTGCAGGTAAAGGTGGATGCTGGCACAGACCCTGCTCTCTTTGTGCATCTCCTGATTAAAGATTCCCTCGTGCCTGCTTAAAATAGCAGCAAAATGAGCTAAAACAGAGCATTTCTCCCCTTTCTCCCCACCAGGAGCCCTCTGCTTCTCCAACATGGGGGTGGCCATGCTGGAGCCCACCCTGCCCATCTGGATGATGCAAACTATGTGCTCCCCACAGTGGCAGCTTGGTAGGTTTTGAGCTTTGCAGCCTCCACTCCTCAGCCTGAGAGAGTTTAGAATCACAGGATCACTTGGGAGAAACCCCCAGGACCATCGAGTCCAACCTATGACCCACCACCACCTTATCAGAGCACTGAGTGCCACGTCCAGCTGTTTCTGGGACACCTGCAGGGATGAAAGAACCAGGTGCTGCTTGGGCACTGCGAGCTGGATTGGAATATCTTTTATATAATTCCAAAAAAAGAAGAAAACGTATGCCCCCATGCACAGGGGGTGAGTGATGCCAGGCTGTGTGGGGCTCCAATTTGAGCTGGAAACGTCCTTAGCCACAGCTGCACAATGTGCTTTGCTCTGTTATTGAAGAAATTGCCTGGAATCAGGCTCCCCACAAGGGCAGGAATGGGGAAGGGAGGCTGTTTGGGGCCCAGGATGCCCGTGGAAGCCCATCTTCTGCAGGGCAGATAATGAGCTCCTGCTGGGCTGGAATGGTGGAGGCCAGATGGGCTTTGCAGGGGCTGCTCGGAGTGAAAGGAGGTCATTCCAAGCATCCCAGGCAGGGCAGGGTGGGACCTGCTGCTCACCAGCTGCCTGGGAAATGTGATGGGGAGATAACAGTGCCTGTGTTTGCTGCAGAAATAAAAACTAATGGTTATAAAACCCAATTGGCACAGGAATCACCCGGGGGGTGCCCCGGGCTGCACTCAGATCCCAAATTGGATTGCAGGCTGGGAGCAGGGGGGATGAGATTGCTCTTGATTGAATTATCCTGTGGGCAGGCAGCAACATCCATCCCATAAAAGCATATGATGCTCCTCTTGAGCAAGGATGGGAGAGGGGAGAGCAGCACCCCAAGATCCTGGCAGTGGGGAGAAGGGACAGAACACAGGGAAAAAGAACTCAGGGCTGCCCCAACACCACCCAGGGGGATGTTTGAGGTGACTTAGAGCACACAGAGGTCAGCAGACAGCAAAGAAAATCCAGATATATTCCCCAAATGTCCAAGTACCTGGGATTTGAGAGCAGTTTGGATTTAGACACAGTTCAACGACAAACCACCATCTCACAGGCTGTTCTGAACTCAAGGGCCTTCTCTATTTGTCTCCTCCAGTTCACCCACTCCCATAATTCTGGGAAAACAACCCAGAAGGGCTTGGACTAACCATGCAGGATTAACCACGTTCTGTGTCTATTAGAGAGAGAAAAGAAAATTAAACACAAGTCAGTGTGTTTCAATAAGGAAGTTGTCTCAGGGAAATGGAGCTGATCAGTTTTATTTATAGTCAGCAGGAGAGTATATGAAAAATAAACAACTGGTAAAGCAGCAGGCAGAGCAAATATTTAGTTTTGAGCTGCATAATGATCCCCAAGCTTTTTACTTAAGCAGTTGTTTTATTCCTCTTTATTTAGCATGTGAAAAGCAGGAGGCAAAGGAGGAGAGGTGGAAAAAGGGGGAACTATGACAGGAGGATGTTCAGGTGTCTTGCCTGACTCGTGATATTCTCCCAATGTGGCAGGGAAATGAAAATTGTGCAGACCCCCCCATATTTCCTTGGGGATGACACACTCTTCTAAATTCTTTCCCTCCCCCAGGGATGGCATTCCTCCCTGCCAGCATATCCTACCTCATTGGCACCAACCTCTTCGGGATCCTGGCCAACAAGATGGGTCGGTGAGTGGAGATTTTGGTTCAGCCCAGCCCCCCCTGGTGCTTTCAGCACGAGTTCTGCCCGTGGTGCTGTGCAGGCTGAGGACTCCTGCCCTGTCCCCCCTGCAGGTGGCTGTGCTCCATGATTGGAATGGCTGTGGTGGGAGTCAGCCTGCTCTGTGTGAGTACCACGGGACAGCAAAGGGGGGTCACACTGCTTACAGCAGTGACAGGGCAAGGGGGAATGGCTTCACCCTGCCAGAGGGCAGGGATAGGTGGGACATTGGGAAGGAATTCCTCCCTGGGAGGGTGGGAAGTCCCTGGCACAGGTTGAGCAGAGAAGCTGTGTCTGCCCCATCCCTGGAAGTGTCCAATGCCAGGTTGGAGCAACCTGGGCTAGGGGAAGGTGCCCCTGCCCATGGGACTGGATGGTCTTTGAGGTCCCTCCCAACCCAAACCATGACTCCATGATCCATATCACACCTCCCACAGCTCTCCTGACCTCGTGTCTTCTCTCTTTCTCCCCTCTCCAAGGTACCACTGGCCAAAAACATTTACGGGCTGATTGGCCCGAATGGTGGGCTGGGCTTTGCCATAGGTAAGCTGGGCTTTGCCAGGGGTGACCTGGGGGGCTCAGGCTGCTCCAAGGCTCTGTCCCCAGGAGCAGCAGTGCCTGAGGAGCCCCTCCTTGCCCTGGGCAGGAATGGTGGACTCCTCCATGATGCCCATCATGGGTTACCTGGTGGACCTGCGCCACACCTCTGCCTACGGCACCGTCTACGCCATCGCTGACGTGGCCTTCTGCATGGGCTTTGCCATCGGTACTGGGACCTTCCCTCCTGTGTCCAGGGACCTTCTGCTATGTGGTTGGGGAAATATTTCATCTTCTGGGCCTCCTTTGGGCAGCTTAACTCCTTGAGGGAGACATACACTGCAGGTGCTCCCTTGGAAAAGTAGATACTCTTCTCTTTTTAAACACAAAACAGACCTTCTTTAAACATTTTCTGCCAGTATTTGGGGTTCTTTTAATACAAAATGCTTGCTGATTTGTAATATTAGAACAACATAGTAAGTTAATGGTAATGATTATTTGGATTATCTCGTGTTAGTGTACATTTATAGCAGTGAGGGAGCTCTGACTCACAGGGGGACTACTCAGCGTGTCTCTTACTTGGGTTATCCCTCCCTTTCCTCCACACAGCAGTCACCACAGGCACAGAGTCTGCAGCCCCATCACCACAGACCCCCAGGTCCCCTCCAAACTGGACAAAGCTCCTGCTCTCTGGGCTCTTATGCCTTTCCAACGTTTCCATTTGCAGGTCCCTCCACGGGCGGGGCGATTGCCCGAGCCATTGGCTTCCCCTGGCTCATGGTCATCATTGGAGTGACCAACCTGGCCTATGCCCCGCTCTGCTGGTGCCTGCGCAGCCCTCCTGCCAGGGAGGAGAAGATGGTCAGTGGAGGGGTGTTTTATGGGAGTACAGGGGGTTGGTAACCCAGAGATTTGGGGGAGAGAAGAATAGACTTGCTAGGGATTGTGGCTGCTGGTGTGGGTGGACTCTGCCCTCATAAAGGGACAAAAAACTCAGATAAATCCAGGAGAATTTAGATGGTCTTTCCCTTATCTCAAAGCTTGTATTCCCTGAGGAAAGGTCAGTGACTCCTGCTCCCTGTTCAAACTAATCACTATTTTTACCAAAGCAGAATTTCTCCTCTCCTCCATCCAGGCAATCCTGAGCCAGGAGTGCCCCATGCAAACCCAAAGCTACACCAGGCAGAGAGCCCTGCGGGAATTCCCTCTCACAGAGGGCAGCGACGTGGAGGAGGAAAACATGGAATAGCCAGTGCAGGGATGTGTGCTCTGCTTGAAAACCAATATTAGGGTTACAAACACAGGGGTGTGAGCAGTGTAGGTGCCAACCTGTCCTGGAGAACAGCTCTGTCTCAGGCATAGCCTGCCCATGCCAGGGAACATCAACGTCTCTCCCAGTGTGCAGGAGCTTTGTGAAGGTCTTTGAAGCTCTGACTGTTCCTGAAAGGAAAAGGACAGGCAAAAAGCAAAGAAAATTAAATCAGCTTCGGGAGATTTCTTTCTCCAGATCCTGCTCTAAACCCCAGCATGAACCTCTGCTGTAACAACAGGGCACAATCCATCTGTGCCACTGCCACTGGCAATAAAGATGTCATTGTTATGTCACTGCTCCTCTGGAGACACTAAAAATGTTCATTTCTGTCTTGCTGTAGCTTGACGTGCTGTGCTACTCAAGAGCTGCTTGTGTGTCCTTCCTAACATACATTAAATTGATTCATTTGCTTGAAGAACTCCAAGAACCTGAGGTGGAAATGAGGTTTAGACTCTTAGAGGCACATCACTTGGGATTAATGTTTATATATATATGCATATATATAAAATTCTCAGCAAGTTAAGCAAGTGCAAGGTTCTTATTACATTAGAAGTATATGTGACTTCGGCCTAAAACAATTCTACATCAGTTCTTTATTAATTGTTTTCTACTTAAGCATTAGCTTATGAAAATCTTAAAATTAAAACCTTAAAAAAACCACACACACACATATATATATATAATTATATATATATATATTTCAGGTGCTGTAGCTGGTGGGGACAAGGGGATTTTTGGCACCTGTAAAGGGAACACTTGCCCAGAACCTGCATTTTGAAACAAAGGCTGCCTATACTTTAACTTACCTAGAGAGTATAAGGGGATGCAAAACCCTTTAGAAAAGCAAGATGTGCTAATTGGTAAGCTGTAATCAAGAAATCAGCCTTGCTTTGGTTTTATGCAAGGCTGAAGGTAAGAAAGAACCAAAGAGCTGTTTTTTTAAAGCAAGGTAAGGAACTCAGACCGCGGAGCTCTCTACCAGTAACACCGTGAACCCACAAAAACGCAAAGCCACAAAACACAATTTAAGAGATGCCCTTAGCGAAGTTTCCCGCATGAGCTGCCCAAGATTTATTTCTACACCGTTACATTTGAAGGGCGCCCTCCCCACCGGTGTCCAGAAAGGTACCCTGAGCCACAATCACCATCCCTTTGAACCCTTTTCTCCCCCAAAACCCGGGGACGGCACCGCCCAGACTGGAAGGGCGCGCCCCCTTTTCCCGCCTTCTTTTCCCGCCCCCTTTTCCCGCCCCCTTTTCCCGCGCTCCGGTCCCGCCCCCTTTTCCCGCCCTTCCGGTGCCGTCACGTCCCGTTCCGGTGATGGCGGCGCCCTGACCGTGTGGCCGGGGGTGTGATCGCTGCCACCGGTGTCACTGTCACCGCCACCCCTGTCGCTGTCGCTGTCACCGCTGTCACCGCCGCCATGCACTCGGACGATGTGAGTCCGGCCCTTCGGCTAGCGCGGCCGCCCCGCGTGGCCGGGTTATGGGGTGGAGCGGGGGGAAAGTCCCCTGTCCCCAAAGCGGCGGTGGCTCTGGGGCAGCAGGGGGACCGAGAGGGGTGTGAATGGGGGTCTGGGAGCCTCTTGTGGCACAGCACGCTCGCCTGCCAGTGGGACCCCACTGTTTGTGGGATCCCCCCCCCTTAGAGGCGCATCGGGCGGGGTACAGGGAGCAGAAGGACTGGGGGGGCTGTAAATGGGGACGTGGCATCGGCAAATGTGCTGTGCCTGCGCCTCTTGTGGCACCGCAGCCTCCCCTGCCAGTGGGACTCCAACGTTTATGGGGTCCCGCCGTGTTGGAGCCCCACTATAGGGGGGCACAGGGGGCAGGACTATGGGGGGCTGTAAATGCGAAATTGGAGCATCAGATGTGCTGTGCCCATTGAGGCTCCTGCCCTCCCTGCCTGTGGTGCCAGAGGGGGCACCCCAGTGTTTGTGGGGTTACCCCTGTCAGGGCTGCCCCGGGGGAAGGGGAATGTGGGCAGAGGTGCTGTGCTTGTTGTGGGCACTGCACCACCCCTGCCAGCGTGGTCCCCAATGTTTGTGGGGTGCCCCACAGAGGGGGAGCTGCTGGAGCCGGGATGGGGGACAGGGTGAGAGGTGTTGGGGTGTGTCACCCACCTTTTGTCCCCACAGGTTGTGTGGAGCATGCTGGGGAACAGGCAGTTCTGCTCCTACAAGATGACGTGAGTGTTTTGGGGGGACAGGGTGGGGTGTGGGGGGATCCAGGAGGGAGAGGAGTGGGAGGGACACACTCGAGTGCCCTTCAAACCCCAGCATGTCCCCTCTGTGTCACCCCTGTGCCACCATGGCCACATGAGGGTCACAGAGGATGTGTGGGTTGTGAGAGGCTGGGCGGGCAGTGGGGTCTTCCTGCCCTTCCCTTGCTGAGTCACTCTGACCTCTTTTCCAGGACCAAAACCCAGAACTTCTGTCGCAACGAGTACAACCTGACGGGGCTGTGCAACCGCTCCTCCTGCCCGCTGGCCAACAGCCAGTACGCGACCATCCGCGAGGAGAAAGGTGGGATGGCCCCTCCTGGGACACCAGGAGGGATTTCCTCATGGAAAGGGTGCTCGGGCAGTGGAAAGGCATGCCCACGGAAGTGGTGGAGTCTCCATCCCTGCAGGTGTCCAGGGAATGACTGGACATGGTGCTTGGTGGGGATTGGGCACAGCTTGGACTCAGTGATGACCTCGAAGGGCTTTTCCAACCCAAATTATCCTACAGTGAGCCCGTGGGTGGGCAGGGGGTGAATGTCACGTGCCTGAGGGCACCCTGGCTTTGGGGATGTGCCCAGTGGGATTGTGTTCCCTGTTCCCAGGTCGGTGTTACCTGTACATGAAGACCATCGAGCGGGCGGCGTTTCCCCGGCGCCTCTGGGAGCGGGTGAGCTCAGGGGAGCAGGGGGGTGACAGAGGGTGCTCTGGTGGCCTTTCTGAGGGGCAGGGTGTCCCCAGGATGACAAGACATGGCCTCAAGCTGTGGCAGGGCAGGGGCAGATTGGGCATCAGGAGTTTCTTCCTGGAAAGGGCTGTCTGAAGGGGCTGCCCAGGGAGGTGCTGGGAATACCCATTCCTGGGCGTATCCAAGGAATGACTGGACGTGGCACTCAGTGCCAAGGTGGGGATCGGTCACAGGCTGGACTTGATGGTCTTGGAGGGCTTTTCCAACCTCATTGATTCTGGGAGCGATGTGACTGCTCCCAAACGTCCCTGCTCTGTAACTCAACTCTTCCCCTCTGCCCCCAGGTCCTGCTGAACAAGAACTACGAGAAGGCTCTGGAGCAGATCGACGAGAACCTCATCTACTGGCCACGGTTCATCCGGCACAAGTGCAAGCAGAGGTTCACCAAGATCACGCAGTACCTGATCCGCATCCGCAAGCTCACCCTCAAGAGACAGTAAGGGACACCACTGGTGCCCCCCAGGACACTTACCCAAGCTGCAGCCACGTTTCTAAATGATGAAACTGCTGGTTGTTGCTCCCCAGAGGGTGACAGATTCCCAACTGGCTGTTGTTCCCTGCAGGAGGAAGCTCGTCCCGCTGCGCAGGAAGATCGAAAGGCGGGAGAGGAGGCGAGAGGTAACAACACTGTTCTGTCCCCTCCTGTCACTGCCCCTGCCCCTCCTGTCCCTCAGCCTCACACAGCTCCTCTCCCCCCATTAGGAGAAGGCCCTGATTGCTGCTCAGCTGGATAATGCCATTGAGAAGGAACTGCTGGAGAGACTGAAGCAGGACACAGTAAGGATCCTGTTGGGGGCACACAGTGCTCCTGCTGCCCCTGTGCTGCTGGTCTTGGGGGGGACGTGACAGGATCCCCCAGAACACAGAGCCCCTCATGTTCTGTGCAGGAGGGAGGGTTCAGAACTGGGGAAGGGGCTGATCCACATGTTCACTTCAGTCTGACACTGCCTCTGTGCAGACTTTCGATGCCCCACCATCAAAGTCTCCCCTCCTCCTGTAACTTACGGAAAATCCCCTTTTTTTGCAGTATGGAGACATTTACAACTTCCCCATCCATGCCTTTGACAAAGCCCTGCAACAGCAAGGTGCAGAGAGCGAGAGCGAGTCGGATGCAGAGAGGGAAGAGGAAGATGATGAGGTAAAGCCTTCAGCCACAGCTCCATCACTCCTGCCCTGCCTTGGTGCTGGGCTGTGGGCACCTGCATGCTGGGCACTGCAGGGTGAGGAGAAGACATCAGGAGAGCTCAGAAAGCTCATGTGTGTGTGCAGGTGGTGGCCCTGGTGGCTCTTCTGCCATGAGTTGTGACCCTGTTGTGCTCAGTCCCAGCTCCTGACTCTGTTTCTTGCAGGATGTGGATAAAAGGGAGTTTGTGGAAGCAGAGGACAGTGACCTCAGTGACTTTGAGGTAGGTGAAGCACCAGGTATAAACTGTCAAGACTGAGCTGTTGGACAGTCACCTCAGCCCTTTGGTGCCTCTGGTGATGGGTAAAACCAGCCAAATCAGATTTGTGCAAGGGAGTGATACAGTCAGACTGCAGTGTATCCACTCCACTGTGGTTAGACAGCTGGGAGCCAGGGATTATAGAATGGAATTGGATACAGGAGGTAATTTTGGAGAAAGAGAAGCTTTAGTTACACAGCACACTCTGACATCACTCTTGTCGCTCAATTCTTTCTCAGGACATGGATAAGTTGGAGACAAGTAGTGAAGAGGAGCAGGAAGAGGAGGAAGAAGTAGAGAAGAAAGCCTCCCACTTCAAATCAAAAGGGAAAACACCCCTGAAAGGACCAGCCAGGAGAAAACGCCCCTACATTGAAATAGAGTATGAAGAAGAAACAGAGCCAGCCACCAAAACAAAAGCAGCCTGAGGCCCCCCTGATCCCATTTTGTACTGACTGACAGGACTCCAGATCTGTCACTCCAGTTTTCACCACTGTGCAGGACCTTCAACAACTCCTTGTTTTATACTCTAGATGAAAAATTGTCTCTTAAGAAAAGCAGGGTTTCTGTCCCAACCTCAGGCAATGGCAGCAAGTTTGTACAACTGGATGAAGCACAACTCTAAGGATGAAGATCCCCCATCTTTTCTGCAACCACAAAAAGCTCAGCTTGGACTGTGCTCCAGGAAAGCACCGACCTGGAGGGCACTGCTGCTTTGTGCCGGAGCCAGAGAAGCCACACGTGGCCCAGGGAGCACACAGGTGTATTTTGGGGGACATGGGAAGTATGGGGCTAACAGGTGGGACAAGACAGACAGCAATTTTAAATAAATAAATCAATTTTATTGTACAAAAGCTGGGTGGCATTGTCAGCCTCCTCACGTGCTCTCCTGCACCCTCCTGATGCATTCCCGCACACGGTTCTCCTCACAGCTGCTGTACACCCCTTCCAGCAGCACCTGGAACAAGAACAGCATCATTCCCAGTGCCTTGGCACTGGAGAAAAAAAACCTCACAGTGGGATTTATGGTGTCGCCAGCCCTTCCCCAGCTCTGTTGGAAGAGACTTGCACAAAGGACAGATTGATAGGTATTGAGTCACTTATCAATTATTGATGCCGGGGAGGAGGAAGATTGATAATTGAGGAAGGAACTGGGCACCTGCACACACCACACTGCCCCTCCTGAGGTGCTGAGTCCCTGACTCACCTTCACCTGCCCTTGGGAGCAGTGATCCAGCAGGATGAGGCACTGCGTGGCCCTTTGGAGCAGGGCAGCTCTGACAGGCTCTGGCGTCGGGCCCTTATCCGTGTGGACATCCCAGATCAGCCTCAGCAGGGCCTTGAGGAGCACGGGGAGCCTGCACGGCATCCTGCAAGGGACACAGCCACCACACCTCACCCCAAACCCCTCCCAAGGCAGGGGCAAGCACAGCCTTGGCTGAGCAGCCCCTGGGAGCTGCCTGAGGCAGGAGGGGACAGGCCTGGACACACAGGTAACCTTGGCATGGTGTGTCAGGAACGCTGGCACTGGACAGCCCAATTCACAGCACGGGGCTCACTCCACAGAGATTTAATTTATAGCCAAGCTGATGCTTCCAGAACAGGCACAGGTCAGATCAAAGCGAGGACCTGGCTTAATTCTGGGGCCAGGTTTTTCAGGCAAGCAGTAATGCCAGTGACTCCTCCCTGGGACAGACTCTCCCTTAGGATTTCAGGGCCTTTCCCTCAAGCAACAGTAACTTCAGCTTTTTAAGTGGAAACACTCAGGATAGGGCTTGTGTTCAGGACAGGTTTTTTTGTGTATAGAATCTGTCACCCCAGAGGTACCTGGGCCAGGCGTGCTCTATGGTGCACTGAAGTGTCTCCAGTATTCCCAGTCTGGCTTCTTCCTCAGGGCCGTCACTGACTTCCAGATAGCCCAGGATGACTCGCTCCAGCCTCTTCAGGTGCCTCACTATGAGGATGCCAAGTCTGCAGGCACAGACACACCCTGAGGGGGGAGGAGACCCTTGGATAGCGAGGCAAGGCCCTTCCCTGTGGGGTCACTGCTCTCACCTCCTCAGGAAGAGCCCCCAGGTACAGCTCTGAGCTCTCACCTTCTCACAGAGGCAGGGCCCTGGGCACAGCTTTCCCCTCTCACCTCCCCAACAGGTGGGCAGGGCCCTGGGCACAGCTCTCCCCTCTCCCCATGTAGGCAGGCAGGGTCCTGGGCACAGCTCTCCCCTCTCCCCATGTAGGCAGGCAGGGCCCTGGGCACAGCTCTCCCCTCTCCCCATGAAGGTGGGTAGGGTTCCCAGGCACAGCTCTCCTCTCTCACCTCCCCATGAAGGCGGGCTGGGCCCCGGGCACAGCTTTCCCCTCTCCCCATGAAGGTGGGCAGGGCCCTGGGCACAGCTCTCCCCTCTCCCCATGAAGGTGGGTAGGGTTCCCAGGCACAGCTCTCCCCTCTCACCTCCCCACGAAGGCGGGCAGGGTGCCCGCGTACACCCTGCGCAGCGCCAGCCGATGCTCTGCCTCCATGTGTGTGAGGACCAGCTGCAGCACCTCATCCCAGCGGGAGGGGGCTCCCCCCTGGCCCTGGTGCCGCTGGGATCGCTCCAGGACCGGCAGCAGGTCCAGCAGGCACAGCAGCACGGCCTGGTGTGGGGAGAGATGGCAGCTGAGCAATCCTGCTCGTGTCCTCTCCAAAACACCAACCCTCTGACCACCTCCACCTGACACACCCAGCTACTCCCACTACCTGTTACCTGCTCTACTCAGCAAGGCTGCCACCTGGAATGGGGCACGAGGCTTCCCTCGGCATTGGTATTTCCCTGGAATCTCCCAAGTTATTCTGTCTGCTAACAGCCTGAGTGGACTGTGAGAGGCACAACAGGCTCTGCCTCCTCCTGCCCTAAGCTATGGTGGGGCAGAGAAAGAACTCCACAAGGCAGATGAAAACCCAGCTCAGGTGTCCTACCTGGATGAGAGGGGCCTCCCGGGAATAGAGGTGGTTGTAGAGGGCATGGAACACCACCTGGGCCCTGTTGAACTGGCACAGATCTGCACCTGGCTGCAACAACACAGAGCAGGATGTTAGTCCTGGGCATCACATCCAGCTACAACCCAATGAAAGAGCACAGCCCTCCCAAACCCAGGGACACCCTGGGCATGAGGCACTCTGCTCACAGGTGCTGTAAATGCAGATTAAACCCTGCCATGCACAGGAGCAGCCACTTCCTTTGCTGCTGTGCAGTTCCACTGTCAATACTTGCTCCTTTTGGGTCTGTGTGTGCATTGTCTGAGTTCAAAACATGGCAAAGCAATTCTTTGGTTTTACAGATGTAAGAACTGCACAGATTTAACCACACAGGGACAGTGTGGAAGATGGGGTGGAATTGCTGGCTAACAGCAGAATCATGGATGGAAGTTAGGAATCTTAACAGGAGTCCAACCCATCTGAGGGAATGGCTGGAGCTGTGCCAGGGCAGCATTAGGATGGATCTCAGGGAAAGGTCATTCCCCCAGAGCGTGGTGGGCACTGACCAGGCTCCCCAGGGCAGTGGGCACAGCCCCAAGGCTGCCAGAGCTCCAGGAGGGTTTGAATGATGCTCTGGGGCACAGGGTGGGATTACTGGGATGTCTGTGCAGGGCCAGGAGTGGGATCAGTGATCCCTCTGAGTCCCTTCCAGCTCAGGGTATCCCGTGACTGACCCTTCCTTCAAACAACCCAAGAAAGGGATCCAACATCCCCACTCCCTCACCACGTTGAGGACGATGTGGTGCAGGCACTGCACTCCCAGCACTTTGTTCTCCTCCTGGAAGTCGTCAGAGATGAGCAGGGCGGGTGGCAGGACTCGCTCCAGGTGAGGGCCCAGCCAGGGCCGGGTGACAAGGGGCAGTGTCCAGGAGAACACGTGTTTCGTGGCGGGGTTGCGCTTCCAGGTGTCTCTGGAGACACAAACACCGGCTCAGGGAACACTGGGAATAAGGAGTGCTCCTTTCCTGGGCACTTGGGCCTCTCAGCTGACAGCACTCTGGACAGTGTGTTTTATTTATTAAGTACTACTTATTTGCCCCCTTTATATCTCATGCCTGAGCTCACATTCTCAAAGGCTTCCAGCATTTCCTCTGCAGACACCACCCCACCCTCCCCTCCCTACTCACTTGGTTAACTCCTTTTTCAGGAGCCCCATCACTGCTCCGAATGCTCCTTCCTCGTCCCCATCCTTTCCCCGCAGGAACTCAGCCACGGACCCGCAGCCCGCAGTCTGCACCAGCAGCTCCAGCAGCTCCCGAGCCACTGCCCTGCTCCTCGGGGTCGTCCAGGGCCGCTCCACAAGGTGTGTCACAGCAAAGATGTACATGTGTCCCCTCACCCGGCGCAGGGCAGGCACTTCGGAGCGTTCCTGGCTCTTGGCATCCTCCAGCTTCTTCAGGAGCAGGACAAACACAGCGCCCGCCTGCTCTGCCCTCTCTGCCGCAGCAGCGCACTCCCTGTCGCGGCCGGGGGGCTCCGCACCATCCTGCTCCCTGCCGGGGGGTGCCGCGCACTCGCCCAGCGCTGCCGCCAGCTCGCCCAGCGCCGCGGGGCCAGCACCGACCCTGCCGAGGAGCCACGGCGGGGCCGCCGCCTCCAGCACGGCCCGCACAGCGCCGGGGCCATCGCTCCGCAGGGACCGCAGGGCCTGCAGCAGCACCTGCTCAGGACCCCCATCCGGACCCCCGGGACCTCCCTCTGGATCCTTCTCGGGCCCCCCAGGGCCCCCCTCGGGAGCCTCATCCAGACCCCCGGGACCCCCCTCTGGATCCTTCTCGGGACCCCCCTCCGGCCCCAGCCCGCTCACATCCATGGAGGAACCCGCACCCCGGGAGCGCCTCCCCCGCCCTAGAAACCACTCTGAATACACATCCCTGCCCGGCAGCAGCGCCCAGAGACCCCTCAGAGACCCCTCAGACACCCGAGAGACCCCAAAAACACCTCAGAGACCCCAAAGACCCCTGAGACATCCCAGAGACCCCTCAGACACCTCAAAGACACCTCAGACCCCTCAAAGCCCCTAAAGACCACAAAGGTCCCTCAGAGACCACAAAGCCCCCTCAGACACCCCAGAGACACCCCAGAGATCCCAAAGATATGTCAAAGCCCCTCAGACACCCCAAATCCCCCTCAGGAGCCGCGCCCGCCTCCCGCTCCAGGCGGAACTGTCGCAAAACCAACCTTCGCTTGCCGTAAAGCCGGTGGCGAGAGGCGCGGGGGGGGCGTGGCTTCTCGCGCATAAATTACCATGGCTAATTAAGGGTGAAAATGCCAGAAAAGGGGGTCGCTGCGGGATAACAAAGGCGACGCGGGCCATCCGAGTGCGCTGAGCTTTGATGGAAAACAAACTGCGCCGGCACAGGACAAGAACCCCTAGCGGGGGGAATCGCCCTGACCTGGATATGAGTGGCGCGGCTCCAGGACCGGGCGCGGCGGAACGGGTGTTTTGATCCTTCCGGTTCATGGCCATGATGAATGGGATGGACACGCGCCTGCGTGACGTGTGCGCCCTTTGTTACGACGCGGCACAGTCCCTTCTGACCGCCGGAGGGGTCCTGACGTCACGCGTGACGTCATTTTAAGTACCTGTATCTTTCAATGAGAGCTTTACGGTCTGCGTTCTGACGTCACCGATTACGTCATTTCAACCGATACAGTGGTCAATAAGAGATGAAATGGTTTCTGTCCTGACGTCACTCGTGACGTCATTTTAAACCCCTGCAGTGTTCAATAATAGCTGTACGGCCTGCGTTCTGACGTCACTGATTACGTCATTTCAACCGGTACAAGAAGAGATGAAATGTTTCTGTTTTGACGTCACTCGTGACATCATTTATAACCCCCGTAGTGTTCAATAGGAGATGAAGCGGTTTCTGTCCCAATGTCACTCGTGATGTCATTGTTAACCCCTACAGTGCGCAATAAGAGATGAAAGGGTTTGTGCCCTGATGTCACCGATGATGTCATTTGTGTGCAACCACAGGTGAAACTACTCGGGTCGTGACATCACCCGTGACTTCATCTTTAACATCTGCAGTCTTCAATGACAAGTGAAGCAGCTCAGGTCCTGATGTCACCTGTGATGTCATTTTTAGCATATGCAATAAAAGAAACTTTATGGCCTGATGTCACCTGTGATGTCATTTTTAACCCCTACAGTGTCCAACAGCAGAAGAAACAGGTGTGGTCGTGGTGTCACTGATTATGCCATTTTTACATCTCAGGTCCTGACGTCACCGATGATGTCATTTTTAAACAGATACAACACTAAACAGGTGACACGGCTTAGGTCCTGACATCACAGGTGACGTCATTTGTACCTCTTGGCCATGACAAAAGTTAGTGGGAATGGGCAAACTGGGCGGAGTGCTCCGTGACGTCACTGCTGATGTCATCATCTCTCGGACATGTGAAAAATCCATGGTTCAGGAGGTGCCTGGCCCCGAGTGGAGGTCCAATTTGAGGCTGGTTCAGGCAGTTTTGGGTGATTTCTCGCAGCCTCAGTGGGTCACAGCCCTGTGACACCACACTCAGCAGTGTCCCCTCCCAGGGGCTGGGGGGTCTCAGATCCCTTCTAGGCTCAACATCCCCACCTGGGCTTCTCCAGGGACCACCCCAAACCACCCCTGTGGCACCCAGGGGGTCTCAGCATTCCCCCTGGGCTTTCTTAGACCCCCCAAAACCACCCTCGCAGCTCAGACTGGCTGAGAAACCACCATTTAATAATTTTTTACACAAAACTGTACATTCCCCCCACCCCACGGCAAGCCCGGGGGTCTGGGAGGGATCAGATACAAAAATACTCTGTGCAGCAAAGGGGAAGGGGGGACACGACCCCAACCCACCCCATGGGGTGGGCTCAGCTTCCCACAGGGAACCCTGGGCGGTCCCGGCTCCACGTGGAGCACAACGGGGACAACGTAAAACCCCAAACAAGGCGACGACCTGCGAGTGACAAACCCCAGCTGGGAAATCGGGGACAAGCCGTGTGCGTGGAGCTGCCATCCCACAGCGGATCCCGTGGGATGTGGCAGGTTTGGAGCGGGGCTGGCTCACACCAGCTCGTCCAGGAGGGTCCCGATGCCGGCGCGGGGCTGAGCTGGACCAGCCATGGGCTTGTTGCACATGGGGCACACACAGCGCACCTCCAGCCACTTCACCAGGCACCTGCGGGTGGGAAGGCCGTGGAATTCCAATCCTGCCGTGGAATTCCCATCCTGCCAGGGAATTCCCCCCTTCCCAAAGCCCTACTCACTTCCTGTGGAAGGCGTGCTGGCACGGCAGCACCCCCAGCTCCTCCTTCGCCCTGAAATCCTCCAGGCAGACGGCGCAGGTCTGCTGTGGGAGGTGAGAGCGAGGGGGAGGGCGGGTGTGAAACGTGTGGGACCTGCCAGGGCTGGGGGAATCCCAGGGATTTCCAGCTGGGAGCTCAGCCCAGTTCCCAAACCGACTCCAGAGAGGGTGTTTCACTCCCAGTCCCCAGGATGTGCCAGCACATCCACGTGTCACATCCCCATCCTGGTACATGCATGCATCCCATCCCCATCCTGGTACATGCATGCATCCCATCCCCATCCTGGTACATCCATGCATCCCATCTCCATCCCAGTGCTGCCACATCCAACATCCCATTCCCATCCTGGTACACCCACGTACCCCATCCCCATCCTGGCACATCCACCATCACATCCCCATCCCCTCACTTTGCCCTCGACCCTCCCTGAGCAGATGGGATGTGTCCTGGGCATTATCCCTGTTAACCCCAAAGCCATCCCGAGAGCCAGAGGTGGCCCCGCTCACCCCGTGCACGTTCAGCCTCCGGGCATCGCCCTTCAGAACCACCTGAGGGACAAAAGCAGGGGGAGGATTCAACACCAGGAAGGATCTCGCCCCGACAGGAGCTGAGCAGGACAGGGACAGAGTGAGCCGGGGGTGATTCTGGGCAGGAATCACTTTGGAATGTGCCCACCTGGGCCGAGCAGCCTCAGTCCCTGCTGTGTCCCACCCCAAGCCCCTGGGTGTTACCTCCTTGTACCCGAAGCGCTCGCTCTGTGCCTGGTGCCGCAGTTTGCTGGAAGGGGGGAGAGAAAAAGGCACCGTGAGTTTCACAGCCACGTCCGAGCTGCACAGACAGGAACATTCCAGAGGGAAACACACCCTTCCCGACCAGGATTTGGGGATAAGCACCCCTGAGGCTGCGTTTTTGGGCTGTGGGAGCAGCGTGGCCGTGGGCAGGACTAGCCTGAGCTGCTCCCGAGGGGCAGGAATAGCTTAGGGGAGGGATAAGGGATGGCACAGCCGATTGTTTGCCTTGGGAAGTCGTTCAGGGTGCAGGAAGTGCTGGATTTCCAGCCAGCAGCTCCTGGCCCTGCTGTGACCTTGGCTTGGGAAAACCGCCTGGCACAGAAACCTGGTGGGAATGGGGAGAGGGCACAGTTTGCAGCGGAGCTTCTACTCCCACCGAGGCACCAGGACGTGCTTCCACAGTCCCCAAAATTTCTGAGGGGTGCAGGGGACACGGGCAGAGCCAGGACATCCTGAAGGGCAGGACTGAGCCACCTGGGAACACCAGCAGCTGCCTCGGCTTTGGGGTTAAAAATAGCCCTCCCTGCACAGGGAGTAATGTAAAGACACATCCTCTCTGTCCCAGCAGTGCTGCTCCTTCCCTGCCCAGCACAATGTGTCCCTCCTTTGGTTCCCTGGAAAACAGGAGCCCCTTCCTGCGTTTCCTGCCCTGCTCTGGCCTCAGGGAACTGCGGGGACCACGAGGGCAGGGGGGGTTTGTCCCCGTGTTCTGGGACAAAACAAGGGGAGCTGGGAAGGGCTGGGATGGCCAGGGGTGCCCACCCTCCACCACAGCCCCCCGCTCACCTGATGAAGTAGCAGCAGAAGATGAGGCTGAGCACGAAGACGAAGATGCCGGTGCCAAAAATGACCATGTAGATGTTGAGGGGCAGGTCCTGGAAGGTGATGGGTGGCATCGTGCAGGGTTTACTGGGGTAAACCAGCCCCAGACTGCAGGAGCACCCTAGGGGGGGAAAGAAAAGTCAGTGTTTAGGGTGGAAAAAGGGGAGAAGGAGGTGAAAAAGACGTGCTGTGAGTGCAGAGAGAGCCTGGGCTGACTCTGACCCCCCTGGAGTTTGCAAAGTGGGCAGAAACCACCACCAAGACATCGCCCCGTGAGCTGTGATTCTGTGAAATCTCTGCGAGCTCCCCTGGAAGAGCAGCAGCCCCTCAGAGCAGCACCAGCAGCTGCATTTGCACAGCCACCAAACCCTTCTCCAGCAGCACAAATGTCCCCCAGGCACAATCCAGGCGGCTGGGAGACAAGGAGGCCCTGTGCTTTCATCTCCAGAGGAACACATGGAGGCTGGAAGGGGATTTAGGGAAGGACAAAGTGAAAAAAAAAGCAGCCTGAAAAACAAGAACAGTTGGTGTCTGTCATTGCTCTGTGGGAGCCGGGAGAAGCAAGTGCTGGTTCATCCTCGGTGCCGGGGGAAGCACCAGGAGCACACCCAGCACCACACTGACCAAAGCCCCTTTCCCAGCAAAACCAGGGGTGCCAGCACTGCCCACTCCCTCCCTGCTGCCCGGGACACCACGGGGGAAATGTGGGTGTCCTGCGGGGCTGGGGACAGCAGGAGGGTCCCACTGAACCAAAGGGAACGGGCACAGAGACTCCATCCCCTGACATTGCTCAGAGCTGCTGCAAAGTCAGGCTCTGGCATGAATAAGCAGCGCTTTATGTCTCAGAATCTCTGTCCCCCCCAAGAGCTGGGGCTTTGATTTCTCCTCAGCTCTCACTCAGATGGGACTTTAAAGGAGAGGAGCCCCCAGCCCCATCTGTGCCTCATGGAGCAGCTCCCCTGGCCCCTTCCTTCCTCTCAGTGCCCTGCTCCTCATCAAAAACCTCCTCCAGAAGCACTGCTGGGTTCAATTACAGCCCTCTAAACCCTCTGCCTGCTCCTCATGAGAGGGTGACACTTGGTGTGCCCCACGGAGAGCAGGGACAGGGAGGAGCAGGTGGCAGAAACCCCTGTGTGAGTGGGGACACCCACTGTGATGGGGGACAGTGGGACACTGGCACAGCAGGACGGGCAGGTGGCACCTCTGGGCTGAGATCCTGCCCTGGGACTGATTCCAGCTATTCCCAGGTCTCTGCTTTGCTGTGCAGTTTGGATTTTGTCCCACTGATGCCACGGCCAAAGCCACCAGGTCCAGGGAGCCACCTGGCCCTGAGGACCACGGTTTCCCACTGTGCAGCTGGAGCAGCCCCAGAGCAGAGCCTGGACTGTAGGAAATGGGGTTTTCCTGCCACAGAGGGCAGAGCCACTTGTAATCACCAGAGACAATTCATCATCCACCTCACGCACGGAGTGGGAAAGGGAGGATTTGTTTGCTGGGTCCCTCTCTCCCGACCTCCTGCTCCTGAGAGCACCAGGTGCAGGAAAAGACAATAGGAAAGGTTCATTATTTTTTGCCATTTCCTTACTGGAAATGATTGAGGAATGCTCAGAAAAAAAAAAAAAAGAAAAAAAAAAACCAACCCAAACCAAAACAAAGCATATAGGTCTGAAAAAACCCACTGAGCAAAGATATGAGGTAATGCTGGTGCACCTGGAGGTGGGGAATGGGCTGGAGAGTGGCTGTGGATGGATGGATGGATGGATGGATGGATGGATGGATGGATGGATGGATGGATGGATGGATGGATGGATGGATG
>JAWWMP010000060.1:2952885-3022826 GCA_035047865.1 Dendrocincla tyrannina | reverse complement strand
CTTCCCTTCCCTTCCCTTCCCTTCCCATCCCATCCCATCCCATCCCATCCCATCCCATCCCATCCCATCCCATCCCAGGTGTGCATGTGGGTTGTGCCCCAAACCCTCTCCCTGCACAGGATTTGTGCATTTTTCACCAGTACCGGGTCATGCTCTGGGAAAGGTGCTATTTTCTAAGATTTAGGAAGCTTAAGGAATCATTTTAATGTAAAAAAATTATTAAAGCAATGTTTTTGTCAGTGTTTTCCAACACCTAAAGGAAACAATGCATCAGGCAAGAAGCCACAGGATATTTTCCATAGGAAAACATCTACTTGCTTAGAATACTTTGTACTTACACAGCAAAGTCACCAAAAGCACTTAAAGCCTGGCAAACCTCCTGGGAGCACTTTTCCTGGGAAAACAAAGCCTTTTTGAATAATATTCTCCTCGTTTTGACTTGTTGCCTCCTATTTTTTTCTATGGAGAAGTTTCTAGAGGAAAACAAAGCTTCTTATTTTCCACTGAGTCAACCAACCCTTTTCCACTTATAGAAGAAAAAAAAACCCACCAAAACCCAAGTGAAAGACAGAAAAAAAAGAAAGAGAAAGAAGAGAAAATATTTTTCCTTCTGGAGAAAATTCCCACAGGGAAAACAGAAGACCCACTCTGAAGTTCTCAGCTGGTCCCTCCTGCTGGAAAGGGAATCAAATTCAGGGAGAGGAAATTGGGAGCACATCAGTTAAATCAGAGAGTAAAAATACCCCAGTGCACTCCTGGACAAAGCCTTAAAGAGCTGGAACTTCATCTTTCCATTTGGAGGATCTATATAATGTTTAAGTAGCTGGAATTCCACCTTTCCTCTCATTTAGAAGATCTGGACAGTCCCTAAGAAATATTTAGGCCCCTTGTTCGTTTTGGCCTGAATTAATCAATATATATTGGCAGGTGCTGCCAATAAATAGAGCTTCGGGCTCTGGATCTGCGTGCTGGACTAAAACAGCAGCTTAAAGTTAAACACTTGATCTTTACCACGCAGAGGGGGCTCATTTCTCCTTTCCCATGGAAATAGGATCAGAGATCACATCTCAAATATGGCCCCAGCTGGAATTTCGTGCAACAATGACTTAACCATCAAAACTTCAGCCCCCGCCGATGTGCTCAGGTCACTCATCCAGCCACACCAGAAATTGGCTCAAGTACCAAGGGGGTTCTTGACACAGAGGGGTCACTTTTCTCACTTGCCACCCAGTGACACCAGAACCATTACACCTGAAAGGGTTATTATTGAAATAAAACTGATTTTAAGGTTCCTTGTAAATTACTTCTTTTATGAACCTGGCAATAAACCTACCAAATAGTTTAATCATACACTGGAAAGGCAAGAACAAGCCAATAAAAAGGCAGCATATTGTGAAGGAGGGCAAAACAATGCCAGCAATCTGTGGTTCCAAAGTCAGAGCAAGAAAAAGCGTGGGCTCCACACTGATGGGGCAGCTCCCAGTGGGTACAAATGACACATTTCCAGCGGAGATCCTGGTGCTCAGCTGAAAAGAGACCCCCAGGGAACGTGTGTTGCTCCCTCCGACGACAAGAGAACAAAGCAGGACTTAACACAAGTGATTAAAAGAGACAGACTAACATTTCTCACCCTCCTGCCCAGCTCAGCAGCTCGGGGTGATGAGAGGAGCTGGCTTGGCAAGCCAATTGGCCCTGTCACCTTTTAGGCTGTGTTTTTGCACAAAAGCTTACCCTGTACCATCTGTATGGGGTTTTTTTGTTTAGCATATCAATCTCTTCTCCCTCCTTGTGCTTTGCTGGGTCCTGTTTGGTCCTGCAAGGCAATGAAGAGGGCAGGGAGGGATCCCACTGCTGGGAGCTGCTCCCTCCATCCCTCCATCCCTCCATCCCTCCATCCCTCCATCCCTCCATCCCTCCATCCCTCCATCCCTCCACACTCCTGCCTTCAGCTCTGCTCCCACACAGCCAGACAAACAGCATTTCACTCACATTCTCCTCAGGGACATGTCTCTGTCCTCACACTCCTCATTGGTCCCTAGAATAAAATTTAAAATATTGTCGTTTGTGTATTCTCACAAATGTTCAGGTGTGGAGTTAAAACACACACACACACATACACACACAAAGAGCTCATGTGTATTAGGACCAAATAAATTCATTTAGCACTTCACACATTCCATCTTTGATCAGGGTGTTTCTGCTGTGAGGATATTCAAATGAAATCAAAGCAAAAGAGATAAAAGCTGGCTGGCTGTGGTTGATCCAGCCATCCAGGGGGAAAGCAGGCACATGTTTTATTAGAGCATCTGGGCTGTGAGGAAGGCAAGCAGAGCGCTGAAGGCAGGAAGCTCCCCAGGACTGCACGGCTGGGATTGCTCCCTGGGCAGTGTCACTGTCCCGCTGAGACCTGTTCAGAGGAGAAGGGTAAAACCTCAGGAAACCATGGCCCTCCTGGAGAGGGTCCAGAGGAGGCCACGGAGATGCTCTGAGGGCTGGAGCCCCTCTGGAGCCAGGCTGGGGTTGCTGGGGGGGTTCATCTGGAGAAGAGAAGGATCCAGGGAGACCTGAGAGCCCCTTCCAGTGCCTAAAGGAGCTCCAGGAGAGCTGGAGAGGGACTGGGGACAAGGCATGGAGGAATAGGACAAGGGGGAATGGCTTCCCAGTGCCAGAGGGCAGGGATGGATGGGATTTTGGGAAGGGATTCCTCCCTGAGAGGGTGGGCAGGCCCTGGCACAGGTTGGGCAGAGAAGCTGTGGCTGCCCCTGGATCCCTGGAAATGTCCAAGGCCAGGTTGGAGCCACCTGGGCTGGTGGGAGGTGTCCCTGCCCAGGGCAGGGGGTGGCACTGGGTGGGCTTTAAGGTCCCTTCCAACCCAAACCACTCTGGGATTCTGTGGAACTTGTGCCAGTGCACAGAATTGTTGCCAAATGCAAATTATTGCCAAATTCACTCACTGACACCAACTTTCAGCTGCAGTGAAGCCACGACAGCAGCAGCAGTTCCTGAAACAACACGGGATGGAGGAGGCAAAGGACAGGGTTTGGCATTCCAGAGTCCTCCCCTCTGCTGCAGAGGTGTGTGGGACAGGGTTGGAGCCTTAATATCCTTTTCTTCTCTCACATTCTTTTATAACTCAATTATCTCTTTTAGAAAGTACTTCTGAAGATTAACCACTGAGTGTGAGAACGACACAAATGCAACAGAAACAATAAAACAACAGTAGAAAAGTCTTTTCACAAACATTGTGAATAGCTGGACTGTAAACTT
Source organism: Dendrocincla tyrannina (assembly GCA_035047865.1). Classification (NCBI taxonomy): domain Eukaryota; kingdom Metazoa; phylum Chordata; class Aves; order Passeriformes; family Dendrocolaptidae; genus Dendrocincla; species Dendrocincla tyrannina. Next base: position 3,019,559 of record JAWWMP010000060.1, on the reverse strand, counting down.
GTGTCTTAATGACTCTCCCAGCACAGGAGAAGAAAAAAATATGTATAATTGATATCCCATCTCAAAGGCAAAACCACAGCATGCATTTAAAATCAGATCCAGCTCTCAATAAGCACCTTTCAAACAAATGGTAGGGCAAAAATGAGACGCTGTCATTGGACAGGCAATAGTTTACAATGACAAATATATTTCAGAAAAATCATCCTGTATTCCTTGGCAATCCATGAATCAGCCTGAGCTGGAAATCACTCCCTGCTCCCCAAAGTCAAAGTGTTAAATCCCTTCCCACTGGCACCAGAACTTCAAGGAGCTCAAATTAACTGTGAGTGTCCTTATAGTTGATTAAGCAAATTGTTAAGAAAAATAAAATACGCAATGTGGCACATTTCAATTTTAATTATCGGCTTTTCCTTGGCAAATTAAACAAGCAGCTCTTGCCCACGACCTTCCAAGGAAACAGCAGCCCCAGCCCTTGCTCTGCTCGTGGCTGTGGAGGAGGAGCCAGTCCAAGGCCATTGCAGCTGCCTTTAAAAGGACGCAGAGGCAAGCAAAAAAAAAATCATATAGTCAGTCTTGCTAAATTAGTTTACCTAAAATTGTATGTGTGAGTGATTTTAATCAAAATCTAATTTCCCCTCTTTTTAGAGTAACTGAAATGAGATTTTTCTAATTTACTTTTCGCGGTTCAAGTTTCTCATAATTCTTCTGTGGTCGTGACAGCCCCGTGAAAAGCGTCTGCTGCTACAAAGCATTAGAAAAAATTAGATTTTCAAATTGATGTGCTAAATTAAAAATGTTTAATGTTTCTCATCAAAGGCACAGGAGTGTGCACAGGGCCTTTGGTACAGTTAGAGGCACAAGACTTTTTTCATGTGTTTCTTTAATTCGCAGCGCAAGGCAACTCTGCTGTGAAAATTAACAAGCTACAAGCAAAAAGTGTTGTAAAATTGTGTCTGCAGAGAAACCACCTTTTAATTTCTTCCCCTCCCCGTCGCTGCTCTGACCTTAAGGATGTCAGAATAAAAGTAGGTGCTGTGTTCTGTCTCTTACTAACTTTAGATGGAGTTGTACCCATTTCTTTCAGAGCATCTGGGCCTCTGGGCAATTTTAATTCTCTGGGCTTTACTTGCTAATTCCCATGTTTTGTTATTTCTGTCAATTGACTCAAATTATTAATACATTCAAAGCTGGGCTTCTGACTTTGGCAGCTGCTGGTGAGGTGGCTCCGAGCTGGGACTGCTGGAGCAGCTGCTGACTCTGGGTGTGTTTTAGGAGCTGCAGAAGAAAGGTTTGATTTACACCAGAGTCCTGGGGAACTGTGGATTGCCCAGCAGGACAAGGAGCTGGGAAACACCAGAATTCACCCTGGAGTGCCCTGCTGGCCCACAGGGAATGGGGGAGGTCCTGGAGGAAGCAGCTCCATGGCACTGCCCACAGGGATTCAAATTTTCCTTTCAAGGGGAGCAAACCAAACCCCAGCAATGCCCACTGGCCCCTGCCTTCAACCACGTCTTTGCAGCACTCCCAGCACTCAGTGCATGCAGCAAATGAAAAGCACATTCAGGGTATTTGCATAAATGTAATTGCTTTGTTTTAAATGCATTTCCTCTGCCGAGGCCAGGCACGAACAAAGGCTGCTGGTGAGACAAGTGCCACCAAAGAGAACACCACGTCTTTCTGGGGCCCAGGCTGTGCAGGCACGAACAAAAGGCTGTTCTGTTTCATGTCATCCTCAAACACCAAAGGGAACAGGCAGAGGAGGATCAGATCCTGTGTATAACAGATACAAGACCACTGAGCCACAGGCTGTCCCTGCAGGGAGGGAAGTGGCTTCTCCACCACCTTTCCAGGAGAAACCAGAGCTTGGGAATTTTCCCAAGAAATTCAGACTTAATCCATTCTCAAGGGCTGTTTGCAGAGCAGGGAGCACAGGCCAAGCCCTGCTGTGTCCAAACACACCCTGTGCAGAACAGGGACAGCAGGACAACCTGCCAGGAGGGCTGTGCTGGAGAGGAGTGAGAGAGGAAGATGAAGCAGAGCAGCAATGTCCTCTGTCTCTGCAGGAGTAGGGAATTCATCAGAACAACAGAAAAAAAGGGAATTATGGCAAGAAACAGGCTGGACCCTCTGCTAGAGAACAACTGAGTTGGACTCAATGATCTTTGGGGGATCCAACTCAGCCCATGGTGTGATTGTGACCCCACTGCCCCCTCAGCCCCTGCTTTCCTACCAGGGGATCACCCAAGCCCTGAACACACACTGTCCAAGCTGGGAGGGTCTCCATTCCATTCAGATTCATCAGCTGATACCAAAAGTGCAGGGCCTGGATGCACAAACACCTCTGTCCAGCTGGATCCCCATTTGCCAGCCATTCTCCATCCCTGCCTTCTGCTGATCACCAGGAATGCTGCGTGTGCAGGGGGGGCACAGCAGCAAAGCAAAAGCCAGGAGTGGCATTCACACGGATCACCAGGCACAGCCATGGGTGAAACAGCAGCCCAGGATGTCAATAGTCCATCCAAGGATGCAGCTCCTACCTATAAAGCTGGTTCTTAATTTAAGCTTTAACTTCTGGCTCCAAATTCAGTGCAAAGCCACGGCAGCTCAGCACAGTTTGTCTGACTCAGAGAGAGGGAGGGAGAGAAATACACACACTCTGCCATTCACAATCTGCACATCCTCCTGCTGGTAATAACTCTAATCTACTCATGGAAAGCCTCCTGGAACAGTGTTATCCTTCAGCAGGGTGAGAGAAAATCAACGGAGCCAGACACGTGTCACAGAGAGCAGCAGAACAGTGAGCTGGAAACCACAAAGTTCTGGCGACCCAGGGAATTCGAGGACAAAACATCTCCTGCCACCCTCCTGTCCCCCATGGGTCACCCATGGATGTGGGGGGCACGTCCAGAGCTGACAGTTTTAGAACAAGCATCAGTGATGACATTCAAAAGTGCACCTGAGGATAATTTGTAAGGTGTAGTAGCAGAAAATTAAACCCTGTAAAATACTGTCTGGCAAATTAAAAACCATAATTGATTCTATCAGCTCATTTTCAAAATTAAGTGTTGCTAATTGCCCGAGACAGTGTTTGTTTGGTACAGCTACTGTATCTAACTGGCTGATCTAAGTTTACATTATTGACAGGACACTGAGACAAAGTTGCTAAATGTTTGTTTTCCCGTCTATTTCGCCCAGGATTTGCTCCCAGGATACACAGAACAGGCATCAGGCCATCTCTGACCTTTCTGCTATCTAATTCCCATATGCAGCTGAATTTATCTGTGTGCAGAGATGTCAGAAGCTTAAACACATCCTCAAACTCCTGGAAAACCACAAAAGGGCATTAATCTGCCACAGCCCTGCATTCTGACAGCCACAAACACAACCTGCTCTCAGAGTTCTGAACCTCTGCCTTTAAAACCAGGCTGGGGCTCAGGAACTCCTGCCCAAGGACATTTGAGCAATAAACCAGGAATCAGACCATTCCCATGCTCCATTATTTTCTACCCCACATTAAGGAATTAATCCAGTTTTGGTGCAAATTGCTTTGCACGACCCTGGCGTGTTGATCAGGTTTCCAAATTCGAGCCCAAAAATACAAGACCAGCAGCAACTGGTCTGAGCCACACCTTGTGCAGGAGGTTTCACACACGCCAAAGCCATCAGGAATTTTTCCTTTGCTCCAGCATAGACAATGCTTTCCAACTGCTGAATTCTCCAATTAATGGCTTGCACCAGGCTCATTAAGTGCTCGGTGCCGATCAGGGCTCCGGTGAAAGCTGAAGGAGGGAAGGAAAGGGAGTCCCTGGAGGCCCCACAGGAACAGGATCTGCTCCCACAGGGAATTTCCCCCTTGAAAAGTCTCTCCTGCTTTCCATGGCCAAGCCAGGAGCGCCCAAACCTACAGGAATCAATAGTTGACATGGGAGAAGAAGTATGGATTAAGTTTGTAACTGTGTTTTGAGCACCAGGGGATGAATTATCCTAATTGGTGTATTAGTCTCAGTTACACAGAGTAATCACCACAGGCTGCCTCTGTTTTCATTAGAAATTTAATTAAGTTTATCAATGTTTAGCTTCTTTGGCCCTGTTTTCCACCACCTTCCCCAGGCTTTTCTTTGTTTAATCAATATTTTCAGCGAGATGGGAGGGAAATTCTTTTTCAGCTGCACCCTGGTTTTAATTTTTCACTTTTCTCTTGACACAAATCTGTTCAAAACAGGGGAGGTCGGGGATACCCTCACAGCCTCTGCTGCCTAAAGGTGCTCTGACCCTTCAAGGCAGGAGGACACCAAGTTTTCAATACTAAGGGCGAATCTACACTGGGCACAAGCATTTCTTTGAGATAAATAAGCTCAGGCCCATTGACCGATCAACCCATCAATACTGCAAAGCCCAAGCCTTGAACAAAGACAAGATCAGATGTTCTTCATCCTGCCCACACATCTCAGTGCAGAGCAGCAGCTCCTTCACAAGTGTTTTCAGGACATGGTTCTGGAACAAGTCAGGCTTTTTTTGGCTGCACAGACCTTCAGATTGAAGCTGAGGGTAGTGGAGCTCCAAAGAGCTGCAAAGATAAGGCTGCCCCAGGTCTGTGCAGCAAGTGGGGAGTCTCCAGCCTTGGGGGAGTCATTCCTGATGAGGAAACAGGCGCTCTGGAAGCACTGGCTCTGACTTCTGCTCATGATGCTTCTCCTCACACATTTCTTACCACGATGTACTGCCAGCCACAGCCCTCACCCAGCCACCCCCAGCTCCTGGGTGAAGGCTCTGATGCATCACCTTCCAACACAACCACCACGGGCACTGGGGCACTGGTTGGCTCCTCCCTGGGTGAAGCTCTCAAAGCTCTCCTTGCCACCAGCACAGCCTCAGGCACAAAGCAAACACTCCACGTTGCTCAGTGTGTGTCCTTGGTGTGAAAGGGGATTCATCCACTGAGGGATCCCAAACCACTTCATCCCAGGGAAGGGTTCCTGCCTTGGAAAGACAGGCTTTCCCTCTGTTACAGTTAATATCTTTCTTATTAGACAAATCTGCCAGAGCAACAATAAGGCTGGTTCATAAATCACTTTGCCCTTTCACTTTGCAGTCTTGGAGAACTTTCATCAAACAAGACATAAATGGGACCTGTAAGACAGGAGGTCAGAGCAGCCCTAACTAGATATTAATTTCTCTTCCTTAAGCTTATTTTAATAGCACATTTTAATAGCTTCTGTAAAACAATTACAGGTACTTCCTTCCTCCCCTTCTTCGTGGGGGTGTTTTTCAATCTCAAAGGATGAGGAATGAAGTGAATAATTGGATTACTGGGGTTTATTGTTTGTGGTAGAGCAGAATCAAGAAAGGCCAGAAAGGTTTTTGGCCTCCTTGTGTTTGGGCTGTGCACCAAACCTGATTGATTCCCGTTCCAAATCTATTTCTTAGCATTTTGCTGGAAGTTTTCCAGGAGACCTTTCTGGAAAAAAATATTAAACAATTATATCTTAATGCACATTTTTGGCAGTTTCCACTAGCACTCCATGCACACAAAAGCACAACTGCATTTGCTCATGGCTTGTTCAGCCAGATGCACGTCTGAGTATTTATGTATGACACTACATCAGTTATTTTACCACATCTGGGACAAAGATTATGAATCACAACACAACTGCTCCCTGAAACATCATCTTGGCTTACACAGAAAGCACCTGCGAGCCAATTCTTCCCTGCTAGTGCAGTGACAGACAAGTTCTTAAGTAAAACAAGAAAATGAAGGTGCCAAGAGTTTAATTCCTCCCAAACTTTATTGCCACAATCCCAAGTGTTGTTATTTAAAGATCCTGCTTATGCTCTCTCCCCCACTGGGGCCAATCCACCTTTATGTTTATTGGTGTTTCATTAAAAACTGGTGTCTCCCCCAGAAAAATCAGAGGAAATATGTTCCTGTGTTTCTGAGCAGCTGCTCCAGATCCCTGGGGAAACCAGGAGCTAATCCCAGCCCTCTGGATGCCAGTGCAGGATCCATTTCCACAGGCTGAGCATTCCATGAGGAGAGCTGAGCTCCAGACCGGGGCTCTGGCATTCCTCTGCCTGTCTGCAGCTCAGCACAGCAGGAGGTGCCACGACAAAGGATTCATTTTCACTTTTGGTCGTTGTTAATGCTCAGTTGCACAAACTACCCTTTTGTCAGAGCCTGCTGCGATGCCATCCCACATCTCCACCTGTTTCTCTCAGTCTCTACTGCTTTTCCAGGGGAAAAAAATATCACCCCCTTATTTATCTCAACCTTTCTGTTGTGCATGGACAACTTAGGGGCTGCTTCCATCTTCATGAGTCATTTATCTCTAGATTTACTGCCCAGCTCCATCTCTTTGCTCTCTCCCACGCTCGGTGTTTCCTCCCCAAGAGGACCAACACTAAACCAGTCCAATGCCAGGAATAAATCTGACAAATAGCTCTGTCCCTCTGACCTCCTCTCCAGTGTTGTTTCTGGAGCTCATTAAGATGTAAGAGCTCAGAAAACCTCACTCTGGTGAAAATGTTCTCACTTAGGGGCAGGTGTGTATCAGATCCTGCCAACTACCCCATGGGCTTTCATTTGGAGTGCTTGAATTTGTAGAATTGCTTGAATTTGTAGAATTGCTTGAATTAGAACAAATCAGAAAGACCTTTTGGCTTCATAAGGATGTAAATAATGTGTGTCTAAGCAGGATGGAAGAGTCTTCCTCCAGGCACAGCAGCAGCAGTTATTACTCATCCATTTCCCCCCTATTTTTCTTTTTATTTAGCTTCTCTTCATCAGTTTTTAATGCAGATTCCTGTAGAATTTATGGCAGTACCTTGCACATCCACATGCTTGAGATACCCTCACACTTTTGGTTTGCAGGTTACTGTTTTCCTGGACATTTTGACCAGTCTGTCACTCCCCCACCTGGCTTAAAACTGGGCCTGGGGTAATAAAGCATTAATTAAATGCTAGCATAAAACTATTCTTTGATAACCAGTGTCTTTTAGTAGGAGAGTTAAGTTTGACTTTCAGAGTTACCAGAAAAGGGGAGGAAGTGACTGAGCTCTCTTGCAGTTTTGATTCCAAGTCAGAAACCACAATCAGCTGTCAAAGGACTGGTAGGGGAGTTATCACACAGGGATAAAAGGGTGGGAGTGGAGGAAGATCTCCCTTGCTCAGGAATGTTTGTACATTTTAAGTGACAGCTTGAAATGTTACAGGGAAAATGCTTGACTGAATCTTGCATTAACTTCTCCCTTCAGTTCTAATAAAAAGGCTGGTGAGCAGAATGTCCTGACAATGCTGCCATTACAGTCATTGGGTCACAAATTTAAAGCTTGTACTTTCAATTAAAAGCAATTAGACAGAGCACAGTAAATACTCAGTCCATGAACCTTCCAGGACTCTACAGGCAGAGAAAGCCTTGCTTGTCTTTTACACCTCTCCCTTTGTAAAAATAAAAACAGCTATTTTAACCTTTGGTAGAGACTTCATATTCTTAGATTCATATATATATATTGATAACAATGGGAAAAATAAAAATTTTCTTGGAATGGGATTAACAACTGCTCAGGTTTATTAAAATACAGCAAGAGAAATGGTTCCAAAGGAAGGAGCTTCACTGCTGAGGTTTTTTCCCAGTAACACTCAGCCATCAGGAGCTCATTGAAGCCCTTGGGGGGGGATTTCCCTCCACACCTGACCCACAGCCCCAAACCCACGGTCTATGCTTTATGGGATACAGGTCACATTCACACCTCCCTCCAAACACTGCTCATCTGACCTACCTGACACAAATAAAGGATCTCCCTACCACAGAAACACCTCGAGGAGACACCTAAACCCTTCTCCCCCACCTTCCATAGCCTCATGAACACGTTTCTCCAAAGCATTGGGGAGCTTTAGGGCCCTGAAGGTCTGAAATGAAACCTGAGTCAGAAACTTCTGCCCAGTTTTATCACTGGCAATGATTCGTGGGCTGCTCAAGAGGCAAACAGTTCCCCTTGAGTGCTGGACAGCAGTGCTTAATTCATGTTTGTGGCTCATTTCTGATGCCCTCCCTCCACAGCTATTTTTGTCCTTTACAAATGTGGTTGCAATTTAGCAATCTATTGAATTCATGATTTTTTATTTTCATTTTTCTTTTTTTTTTTTCATAAACACACTGTCTGCTGGCTGTATAATTCAAATTCACACATAAACTGTGAGCTGTTTGCTTTAGCAACAGCTATAATTTAACATAACCTCAGCAGAAAGCCATTCAGTGCCATCTCCCTGTAAAGGGTAATTTAGCCTGGCTGTGCAATCTTCCTCCCTGCCACTGGAATAGGGGAGCTTGTTTGCTAAATAATCATCCTGGAGTTTTGCTCAAAGCACCAGTTTTATGCAGAGTTGGGGGCTTTGTGTCCTCCCCCCTCCTTCTCCCCCCCTGCCACACATAAAAGTTGCCAAGCTAAATGAACACTCTTTGGAAAGCTATTACTGCCATGTAGTTTTCATTTGGAAATGTCACAATAAAGCAATGTTCTTTGATGCTGAGCAGCACAACAGGTTACAACATGATAAAAACAGCAAGGAAGATAAATGATGCATTAGGGGGGTCTAAAGGGCAAGAAAATTACACTTTTTAAAGCCAGAGGGTTGGGTTTTTTTAACTCCCCCTCTCCTCTGTGCCCTCAGCCCTGCCTGGGGAGGGTGTTTATGGTGGAAAGGGGCAGAAAAAGCAGCTGGTTTGGGTGAGGATCCTCTGCCTCAGGCCAGTGATGGTGTCCTGAGGGGGCTGTGGTGGGGCAGGTCTGTAATGACTATATTTAAGTTGTTTTAATTTTAATTTGTGTGGTATTTTTGGAGTGTGTTGTCAGCACGATGCTGAGGCTGCGAGGACAGTGGTGCCTTGGCAAGAAGCACCTGCACCCCTGGCAAATAACTCCATAAAATCAGAGTCTCCCAAGGGAGCCCCAATAGAGTTTAAACTCCACATCCTGCAAAAGCAGGAGTAGTTCAAGCAGTGGAAATTAAGGAAGTGTTGAAGGAGAAGAGCTGCTACTTTTGGGGCAGTTTAAACCTCAAAAGTTATCTTTGGCTGAGGGTTTTTTGGCCAACAGAGGGCTGTGAAGCAGCTTTTTGGGTGGAGAGGAGGGGGTCAGTGGGTTTGGGTGATGGCCTGCAGTGTCAAAAGGAGCAGTGAATAGCAAGAGTGACAAAAATAATGGGTTTGGGAGCTGAGGGGTCTCTGCTGGCTTCAAAATCAACTCCTGCCTAAAAACCCCAGTATCTGGATGCTGTTAGAACAGAAATCATGAGTGCTGCACCGTGGCTGAGGTTCTGTGGAGTGTGTGGCTCCAGGGCATGTTTAATCCTGGAGTTCTCAGGGTGCTAAACGAAGCCAGGGGCGTTCTGAGTGATGAGTCTTGTTCCAAACTCTAATTTCCCTTCTTCTGAGGCAAACAGTAATCCCCTCCTGCTCTCATTGCAAAAGCAGCAGCAGGCTTTGCTGTCTCAATTTCTAACACTGAGGACTCCTGGCAACCTTTCAGCAATAAAGCTTTGCAGGAGGCTCACGTGGAAGGGAAAGGGAATAAAACCCCTCAGAACAACCTTGAAAATCTACTGTCAATGCAAAGGTTATGCAACTCAAAGGCCAGGCAACAGGGATTGTGAGTTACTCAAATGTCTAAGCTGACTATTGAAAAGCTTGTTGTGCCAAAGACTGCAGAAAGATGCTTCCCCTTCGCCGTGTCCTGGGAATAGTAAAGATTGTTAAGAGCTCACTTCTCTATCTGGTATTTCCTGACCTTTGCATCCTTCTCTATGTGAACAGCAGAGATCAAGCTAAAGATGTGGGAGAGCTCTCAGATGAGCAGGTTGTTTAGTCTGAAAATCATGTCACATCAGAGCTTTATCTTGCGCTTTAATATGGTTCCAACCTTGACTCTGTCACTTTGATTTTTACCTGTCTCTTTTTTTGTTTTGTGTTGTTTTGCTAGTCCTGATTGACCCAGAGTCTGTAGCAGTTCTTGAAAGGAGGGAAAAAGTGTTTGATAATTGCTGAGTTTTGCCATTTCATGCTGTGAAGAAGTGCTTTAAAACAACAAAAGCTGCAGTAGAGTTTGCTGGGGAAAGACTTTGATCATTGTGGAAATCTGCTACTTTAATGGGAGAACTCTGAAACGAGAACCCCAAAATACTTAAAGTGAGGGAAGAGCTGAATGCAAGTGCTATTGATATTGTTTATCTGCATAGTTTCCTTTCTGCTGCTTTTTAGTTCACTGGAAAGTGAAAGTCTCTTTCCAAGTGCTCAGGAGGAAAAGCACTTAATGTGTTTTGCTGGTTAAATGGCTGAGACTTTTCCCATAGCCAATACATCACTTCCCTCCCTTCCTTCTGTGCTCAGCTCTTGACTTGTCCTGGATCACAAGTGCCTTGTTTCTTTGTGTTGGCCGGGAAGGAGGAGGCTCCAGCTGTGCAGCTGGGGCTGTGTGAGGGATTTGTCATGGTTAGAGACACTTTTATACTTCCTTAATGCACTTAACTGTGCTCACACTGCTGGGGCCATTCGTCTTGTTAAGTGAGGTTTTAGCCCTGTGCATGTAACACAGATTTACCTCTGGGATGGCTCTTGTGGGTGTTTCATGCTTTTCACCAGAGGTTTTGCAGCTGACTGCTTGGGATTTAATGCCACCAGTGCCAATAGCCATAAAGCCAAGCTGAGGAAGGATGCTGATGACTTTGGGGCTCCTTCAAGCAGTGTGTGATGGCCAGTGACTGTGTCTCCCATCCCTGCAGGCATTACAGCAGTGACAGCATGTGGATGTTGTATTTCTTCGGTGGTGGTGGGGAAAAACAGCAAACAACAAAAGCTCTGCTGGGTCAGTTTAAGGAAAGAGGAAGGTCTTGTGTGTCTTGGGTGTTCTACTTATCATAGAAAAAAATTTGACTCAATTTTGTCTGAACAGCCTGGTCTAGGAGAGGTGGAATGGGACGAGCTTTAAGGTCCCTTCCAACCCACACCATTTCATGATCCTGTGACTCTTACTGTGCTCAAACCTCATTGGTATCTCAGATTGACACCTCTCAAATCTCCCTGACCTACCTAAATCACACTGGTGTATGTGAGACAGCCCCCCCAAGGTTTTACCACAAAGTGAGAGCAAAAACAGCTGAAGGATTTCAGAATCTCAGGGAGTGCCTCTGGTGTTAAAATGTCTAATTTCTTCCACGGTGTTTGACTTTGAACTAACACGGTCACAACATTGGTTTTAGTTGTACTTGGATCTTACAGGTAGATCCAGGGGGTGGAAAAGCAGCATTTCTCCAAGCCCAATGTTAATTAGAACCCCCCGAGGTTGCCAGGAAACCTTATCTGAAATGAGTGCACAGCAATCAGGCTGGATGCTGATATTAAAGACATGCTGAGGAGATTTTCTTTGTCTTACTCGTCCTCTCCTGGCTGTGATAGGAGATTGATTTATACGAAGCCACGTCAGTTTGAGGTTTGGGAAGGAATCATCCCTCCTTTGAAGTGTCCTGGAAGTGCAACAAGGGGTGGGCAGAACGCTGCCTTTTGTCACATCTAGTTTGTAAAAGAAGGGGTCATGCTGACAACTCCCTTATTAAATTGAATCCCTTATTTGCTAATCCTGCCAACGCCTTTGACTGAAAGCTTTGGGGGTTTTAAACAGCTTGTACCTCTAATGAAGAACCATAAAGGAAGGGTAATTTTTTTTTTCTTTTAATCCTTTCCAAAGAAGTGTGACTTGACTTGCTCTAAGTCAACAAGCTTTTATTACCCTGTCCTAAATGAGCAGTCACAGAATATGAATGTGAGTGTTTACACCCAAAGTCAGGTTTTGACTGTGGTCAAGTGCTTTAAAAACACACACACAGGAAGGGACTGTGAGGGCATTGCTAAAAGGTGGAACAAAGTCCTGCTTGGAAGTGATAAAAAGGACCCAAGAAAAGAGGACGCTCTAAGTGTAGCTGCCACCCTGACAGAGGGGTGGCTTTTGTGCTGAAGAGGATGAAAGGGACGCTTGTTCCACTCCACATCTGGGAGTCTTGAGTTCTAAAAGCTGCTGGAACAAGTGACTCTTCTGTACACTGGATGCACTTAACTGTGCTGTTAGAGATGTGGGTGCCTGGAGAGACAAGTGGCCTCGTGCTTTGCTCCAGGATCTGGCAGAAGTTGATGCTGAATTGTGGTTGAAGAAACCACGTCCTGTTTTTCCAGACTGCTGCTGCTGGAGAAGCCCTCACTGCTGGAATGTCCTGCCACAGGCATGCACAAATCCCAGGCTTTCCTGAATTGTGGGTGACTTTGGCAATGTGGGACACTGCGGGTGACAACTACAGCAGGAATTTGATATAAAGATATCAAAGATGGGGCTCTTGGGCGTGCCAGAGACCTCCTCCTCCTCCTCCTCCTCCTCCTCCACCTCCTTGATATTTGGCCTGAGTTCAGGCAGGAGGGAGGACTGTCCAGCACTTTAATTCCACTTTTTCCTACAAGACAGAAACGCTCAGAGGTTGAAGCAGCTTGGAAGTCTCGATGGTTGGGTATTGATCTGGAACTCCTGGGCAGGACAGGAAGCAGCACATTGACACAAGCAAACATACCTTGTGCAGCAAATGGGTTATTGATGATCTGCCCGCAATGAAGTCACGGGGGTGACCTCAGTGCCCTGGCTTCCAGCATTTCTCTCCCTGCAGCGTTCAAAGGGCAGAAATAACCCATTCATTTCATGCTGGAGCTGGGGGAGTTACCTCTTTGGGTTTGTTTGTCGTGTCAGCTTTGTTAATTATCCAAAGAGCTTTCTTGATAGTTGTTATTACAGCAATTTTATGCTTTCAGGACTGGAGGCCAGAGCTCTGTAAACAAAAGAATTTATGGGTCTGTTTGCACAGCTCTCAAACCTGGGTTTTCTCATCCTGTGGATGTGCCTGGGGAGGGAGCAGGGGAGATTAAGGCCATTCCCAGCAGGTGTGTGGAGGGAATGCTGCGTGGAAGCTTCATCTGACGTCTGTTTTCCCTTTTCTACATGGAGAACTCTCCCTCTGAAACCACTCAAGCCAGGACTTTGGGCAGCTGCTCTCCCTGTAAAAATAAGTGTTTGTTGTCACCCTGTTTTCCTCATCCCTCTGAAGAGCCATGGCTGTTGTTAACATCAGTAACCACAGGAGCTCCTTGTTCTCGACCTGCCTCAGAGCATCAAAAGCTCACTTCTTAATATTAGGGATAAACTGGCACTTCACACGCGCTGCCAGCAGAAAATACTGTTTAATATTTGCTGGGAAGAGCTGTTGTTCCCCTGGGGAGCCTGCTGTTTGAGAGGCATCCAGCCCTGCTGTTCCCAGAGAGAAATCCTGCAGCATCCCAAAACATGAGAGTGTGTTTCTACTCTAAACAATCTATCCCTGGCTTTGTACAACCCAGGAATGATGCACAACACCACTGCAAACATGTTGTTTCCTCTGTTAAAGAAACAGCTGGGAGGGAAAAACATCCAAAGGCCTTTCTTTTTACCTGAGATCTTCAGGGAGGGGCTGTGTCTGGAAGTCACAGTTGTTGTTGTGAAAATCCCAAGCTGAATTCTGGATCCTGATCCTCACTTGGATTTATCACACCCCACCACACTGGTCGGAGGAAAGAATTGTTTACAGCCAATTTAAGGTTTTTAATGCATCTAGAGAGGTGTAAAGTAATTTTGGGCTAAATAGAAATCAATCCCAGTCTATCCAGAGATCAAAATTACACCTGTTCTCTATGCCTGGCATAATTTTGTGTATGCAGTGCTGTGAACCTGCTGCTTTGTTCATCATAACTGGGGGAAAATTAGCAGATTTGAGGTCAGGTGTGAAGCTGTTGAGCTAAATGGTTTTAGGATGGGCTTGTGTCTGTAGGAATTTTGAAAGCAGCTGCAACTTGGGTGGGTAATTCAGGCTTGACTGGGTACAGAGGGCTTTTTTGGGGTTCACACCTGAGCCCTGCCAGGCAAGAGCCTCATGCCAGGGCAAGCTGGGCACCTGAGCTGGTGCTCTGTGTGTGCTGTCCTTACCCAGCCCTGCCCACAGCAGGGTTGACAGGGCTCTGCTGGGGCAGGGCAAGCTCTGCCCCATTGTGGGGCCCTCCTTGGTGCCAGTCCTTCCTCCTGGAGCTCTGGGGACAGGCTTGGTTTGTTCTGCAAGGAGCTTTGGGGAGGGAGAAGGCGAAGCTGCACAGACCTGACACTGCTTCAGATCTTGATCGGTCCTCAGAAGAATTTGAAATGCTTTGACTTCAATGCTGAAGTGAATTTTGTGATGGTAATTTCTTTTTCAAAATAAAAGCCTTTTGTGTGTGAAAGTGGAATAATAACACTTAAAGTTTCCTTTTTCTTTTTTCTTCCCAAAAGACCTTTTCAAAACCATGTCAATGAACCTTTCTGATAGAAGTAGCCACGGAAAAGCTCAGTGTTTTGAACAGAATATCCCAACAGGTCCATGTGGGAGATCTGACATCAATTCAGCCCTTTGATACAGCCATTAACCAATGAAGACCTCTTTATTCTGCCTCCAAATAGCTCTTAAAAGACAGTCTTTTTGAATGCCACCAAATTATTTCCCTTCATTGTGGCCCTGATTTATTCCCAGCTCATGATCAGACCGAAAAAGGAGAACTTGAAGCCTCCCTAATTGGCTGGCCAGGCCAGGCCTGACTCCTTTCTCCTCCAAGTCTAATTTGCATTTGGAGTTGTCCTTGGAAATCAAGTGAGGAGTTCTCTGTTTGGCAGCTGATGGAGCCTTGGGTTCCCGTCCCATCTCCTCTAATCACTCCTGTTACAATGGAAGCCTTGAAATCACAACTTCACTTTTCTTTAATTGCCAATTGCAGTGCAGGACGTGGCCTCTTGTGCGTCTGTACTTCGTGATATCAGTGCGAGGTCTCTTCAGGCACAGCTGACACAGGAACAGGGTTGTATTTAGCAGGGAAAAAATGAGGGTTTAGTTTTATATTTTTATATTATGCTACATTAACTGCTACCTGCTGGACTCTTTGGGAACGATGAATGATTTATAATTTATGGCTTGCTGTAAGTTTTAGGGGGGGTTACACCTCAGCTTTGTGCTGCAGGGCCCCTTTGGAGTGGTCCTGATGCTGACACCTTGTTGAGGAGCATGGTCCCGATTCCAGCCTGCCTTTTTGGGTAGCCCAACCTTTCCAAGTACATTTACTGGCAATGAAAGAAGATTTCCAGCCTTGGAGACACAGGGGTTGGTTCTGCTGCAGCTGCAATGAGTGCAAGGCTCACGTTCCTGAACTGGTACCTAAATTTCCCTGGGAAATGCCATGTCCAAGCTCCTGTCAGGGAATTGCCAAAGCCCTGAGTAGAACTGAGTGACCCACACAGGGTTGGATATAAAAGATCTGATCCTCTGCAATCCCAGGTCAGTGTGGGATGGAGGGATCTGTTTTCAATGGATCTGCACAAAGACAGTGGAGATTTTGGGATCCCTCTGCATATCTTGCCAATGGTAAATTCATATAAACTCCACAGAAATCCTTCCCTGCCATGAGCTGATGGAAATGAGGAGGGTCCCAGATGGGCTGGTTGTCACTTGGGGTCCCAGGAGGTTGATCTGGCTTCATTATAAGAAGTTTAGTTTATTTTTAGTGCGCAGTTTTGTTTTGCTGCAGGAAAATATTTTTAATTTATATAGCTGGGAGTTTAACTAACATATTGACTTGTGCTCTCCAGTCTTGAAAAAAAAGATTTTGTTGGAATCCAAGCACACTAATGATTGACACTAATTGTTTCCAGTCAGGTAGTGAATTTTCTGGATAATGCTTATCTGAATAGATGTAGGTGCAGATAAGAGGGTGCAATCAGGCAGCAGTCACTGAGGCAGCAGTGTCTTTTTCATAAAAGGTCAAAATCATTTGTGGTGACTTTTATTTTAAATGGTGTGTTTACTGTTGGCAAAACCATCCCAACAAGAGTTTAATAAAGGTGTCTTAATCCTCTGGGGATTACTGAGGTGGAAGGATGTGTTTCTTGCATCCTCTGCCAGACTGATCCCACTGGGGGGGACCTGCATTGACTTCTCCATGTCTTCATAACACTTGCTGTGTCCCTCAGCTGCCCTGGAAGCTGCTGGGCCTTGACAGCCATCAAATCTCTATCCCTGAGTGCTGCCCTCTGCCTTTGTGGAGGCAGCTCCTTCATTTCTGATGCCATGCAGACCCTTTGCACTACTCTAGAGCTAAAGGTCTGTGTGAGGAAGGTCGAGGGGGCAAAACTCCCCTTGACCTTATTAAGTCACGTTATTTCATGTCTTTTAATTGCTCAGACTGGTTTTCACCCTGGAGTTCAGTCTCATGGCTACCTGAAATAGGGTTTGGATGCCTGATCAATAATTGTAGGGGCAGCACAGCCCCAGGGGGTTTGCAAACAGCTGAGGGGGGGATGTGGGGAAAGCCTTGATGCCTTCTTGCTTTGCAGTCTAATTATTGAAGCAAGCTGAGCTCCCATGATTTACCCAACCCCTGTGAGCAGCCAGGCAGATTTAGAGCCATTTGGAGAGGGGGAGAAACATGGTTTGAGCTCGTTGAGGTTGGGGAATACAGGCAAACCCAGGAGCGAGCTGACCAGCAGCTTTGTGCTGCTGTCGACTGTGAGGAACAAGCCCAGCAATAATGAGAGCTGCCATTATAAATCTGCTGCTTATTGCTTACAGCTTCGGGCTGACTGAAAATCAACTTCCATTAGCTCCGTATTAGGGGATTGTTTCTTCTGGATTTGATTACCAGGATGAATATATTTGAAATCTGCATTTCCATATAGATGGAACTTCTCTCTCATAACCCTGCTGCATTCCTGAGGAGGCAAAGGAGCTCAGGGCTGATTGTTCCTGAAGGAAGAGCTGCAGCACAGGCCTGGGAGAACGTGGAGGGGAGGCACTAGGAGGGAATAAGGTCTCTGGAATGAGCCTGCCCGGCACTGCTCTGCAATTGCTTTTACTTGTCTTGGCCCAGTGACTGTAGTTTTTATGTGAAATGGGTACCCTTATCCTCAGCCCTGCCTTTGGGTGAGTGAGGGGACACGTGAAGCAAAGGATTGTGAGCTCAGCTGGTCCAGAGGAGAAGGAACTGAGGCAGAGATGAGGGTTTTCAGCCTCTCTAATCTCTCTGCAGGCTGTAGTTTCCAGCTGGCACCATAACTGAGATTTCCCAGGTTCTGGTCCCTCTCTGGCATAGTGGGAGAGCTCCAGGTGAGCTGTTTTACCACAGGGTCTCTTGTAACACCAAGGTGACAGCTCCTCTGTGAAATTTTGGCACCTGCAGGCAATGTCTGTGTCCTGCAGCCTGTGCCAAATCCCATTTCTTCCCGTGTTCCCCTTGCTACAAACACCTCCCACCCCCAGGTTTTTAATGGCAAGTAGAAAATTGCTCCATTAGCAGAACAAGGGGAAGTTAATCCCTTTCAGCATCAGTTTATGCCTGTGAAAACTTTGATTTGAATATGCAAGAACAGGTTGGAAAAAATTAAGTACAATCATGGAAAAGTAGAATTACTGCAAATTGATTGCCCCCCTCCCTTCCTTTTTGTACTGATTTTATATCTCTCTGATGTTGCTGGAATGAGCTGGGTTGAAGGGGAAGTTCCCACTGGAGAAGGGGGAATTCAGCTTGAAGGTTTTCAGGGTGCATATTGGTGGGTAGTGATGCTCCCATCTCTTGAGAATCAGGACAACACAGTGCTGGTCTGCCTTTGAGTTCCCACCTAAACCCTCCAAAGGGCTTCAGGGAACTTACATTTCAGTGTTTTATTTGGGGATTAATAACACAGTGACTTATATTCCCTTTCAAACTGCATGTCAGTGTCCAGAGGAGCAGAAGCTGCAGCTGCCAAGGGGCACCATCCAAACCCACTGTGGGTGTGAGTTTGTTCCTGGGTGTCACAGCAGTTTGTCCCTTTCTGGCAGGGACCTGTGCACACTTGGGGTTTGACATTCAGCGTTTCAGGACTGAAAGTGTCAAATCCAGCAGGCTGGCTTTGCTGGAGGTTGATTTCTGTTTCTTGCCGGGATATGCCAGGTCCTCAGGTTTATTTGCAATGGATAATTCTCCTCTGTTTAGTGCATTCCCCTCTTGCACTGGGCTTGGAGATGAAGGTGTAACAGAGCAGGGGGGAGAAGCTGAAACACGCTTTGCCAGGCAATGCTTTCTCTTTGAAACAAGGAGCCTTGTGTTGCTGGTCCTTTGCTGCCTCATGGCATCAAATATTCATTGCATGTCTGCATTTTGATTGTGGTGCTGAGACACAAGGAGACATGATGTTGCTCTAAGCCAGCAAACCCACGGAGCTGTCAGAAAGGAGGCCGGGGCTGTGTGGAGCTTTCCTGGGAAGCAGCACTTAACAGAATGTCTGGTTTTGTAAAGAATGAGCCTTGGAAAAACGGGGTGGCCTGAGAGGAGATGAAGTTTTTATGAAATACAAGGTATTAGGCTTGAAGATGTAAAATCCCAGTCAGTTTGTAGATGGGGGAAGGAAGAGCAATTGAATGTGCAGTACAACAGACTGCATAATAAAGAGCCACAGGTACATAACCTGTTAACCCTGAGCTGCTGGCAGCTCCACAGACTGCATAATACAGGGCCTTGCTGCATTTCCTTGGGTTATTGCTGCTGTAACAGACTGCAGGTAATAAACAGGCCCAGGTATATTACGTTCACCTCTCTCTAGAAAGAGGGGGAAATGTTATTTTTCCCTCCCACTATTCTTGGCTCACGCTGGGCTGCAGCAAAATGGCCTTGATTTGATGCTTTGTCAGTTTAGCCCAGGTCAGTAAAGACTAAATGTGCTTTCCTCATGACAGCTGTTTTGGGACTGATGGGAAGGCTCTGGGGAGTGATCAAGAGCTTTGATTTGAAGGGTGTCCACACTGTCAGAAGCACCAGCAGAACAGCAATGTGTCCCTGTACCAACAAAGCAGCTGCACCCTCTGTTTCCTTCCAGTGGGGCTGGGGTTTGGCTGCTTTTAGGGATGCTTTGGGTGTGTTTTTAGGAGGGGCAGGGATTTGCTGCCAGAGCTGGTGCTGTCCCAGTCCTGAGACTAAACCATGGCCATCAGTCTCTGGGCTGTCATTCTGCTGCTTCCATGGGAACTGCAGGAAAAAGTTCCTGCCCTTTAGGTTTTTTTAGTGCCCTTTTTACTGGAGCAGACTCGTGTGTTCACCCCAGGTCCTGGAGTTGCCCCTGCATTCACACTCCCTGGAGAAACCCTGGGGAGAGCTGTGTGCCCAGGGGAAGGTCTGTGCACTGATCAGGGTCATTGTCAATATTATCCCAGCTAATTCCCCTGATAATTACTTGATTTGTTAGCTCAACTTAAAGTATGAAAATGTAAGAAGGCATTTGCCCTGACAGTTTTATGGGCACATAAACTTGTAAGGAACATCCTCATAGAATTGTGTATTTGGCCTTTATCATAAGTAATTACTCTGGACAACTGAGGAATATTTATTAGGGCACATTCAACTCCAGACTTGGTCAGGAAACAGCTAACTCTGTCTGTCAGTGCCCTGGGAGGGAGGAATTGTCACTCCTGGCAGGGGAAGGCCCAAACAGGGGCTCACCTGGGGAAGAAGGGACAAGGAAACTGCTTTTTAACCCAAGTTGCTGATGTCAAACCACCTTCACGACCCAGGATTAGGTGTTAGGGTTTAATTCCAGAATCTGACATCTCCTTCCCTTTGCAAAAAGGCTGAGAACGTTAATCTTTCCCTTCTGAAATCCTGAATATGCGAGACAGGGATAAGGTTCCTAAATCTGACTTCTGGGTGAATATTTATCTTTAGGCCACAGCTTTTCGTCTCCCTTGCTGCCACAGTTTTTGTAGAGTGGCACAAGAGGGCCCGTGGAAAAGGTCCTGTGTCATCCTCCTGAAATAAATAACATCTGCAAAGGAATCACTGGAGAAGGAAAGGGATCTGCATCCTTTTAAAACCTCAGAGCAGTTGTGTGGGGGGTAGTTTTGCTGGAAGAGGATTTGAGGAACTGTTTCAGCTCCCTGATCAATAGGAAATCAGCAGAGGGAAGAAAATGAACCCGTGGCACTCGATAGCCGTGCCCAGCACCCGTGGTGTTCTCATTGCCAGGTGATAAATGGGAAAGTGAACAGACAACAGATCAAATGAGGACTGGAGATCCCCTGCTGGAGGGACAATCATTGTCTGGCTGTTTCTGTCCTAAAGAACTCAAGGTTGAGCCTCACTTTAAGGTATAATCCTGTGGATGTGCAGCAAGGCCAGTCTTAGTGCTGGGAGGGTGTAGGCTGAGTTTTAGTAAAGCTCCTCTTTTATCTGCATCGTGTAAAACTTCTTGTCCAAGGGGTGCACTTGGAGATGACTCTCAAAGGGTCCAAAATCTCTGATCCTGGACTGAGGTGTGTTACCATCCTGGGGGATGAAGCAGGGCAGGGTCACTCACCACTCTTTGGAGAAGGTTTGATGCTTTCTCTGTGTTCACTGAAATAGGGACAAAAGTTACCTTGATGTGGGGGAAATCTTGGCCATGAGGCTCAGTCTGACCTTGGAGAATAAAGCTGGGTGAGTGCTGAGACAGCAGCAGGGAGGCCAAGCTGTGTGTTCCATACCTCTTGTTGTACCCTGTGCTCAGTTGTTAGCAAAGCTACTCTGAACCAGCTGGGAAAGACTTAAGCCCAAGCCAAAATGTTCTCTGCTGTAGCTCGGGAATCTGGTCTGGTTTTCATGAAAAACTGCTGCAGTGATGGGTTGGTTTGGGGTTATTCCCCTTCCTCCAGCCCTTCCTGCCCATGGGCACCCTCAGCAGTGAGTGCCCAGTGAACAGAGCAGCAGCCCTGGGGTCTCCTTCCTGGCTCTCTGTGACACGAGTGTCCCTTCCCAGACCTCTTTGGCTGCAGCATCTCTTCTCTCTGGCTGGTTTTCTCCTCTGCTACAGGACCTTTCACTGGAGGATGGTGGTGCAGGGCCAGCCCCAAGCCAGGGTTTGGGTGGCTGGGGAGATGCTTTCCTGTGGACTAGAGTGTTCCAGCTCCCCTCCTGCTCTGGAATTTGGAGGCAGAACATCAGGGGTGGGACTGGGATGTTTCCTCTGACTCCGTCGGGGCTCTGGCAACCAAAGCTGTCTGAGGGCTGGTTCCTTTGTGCCTGGTGGAACAGCTTCAGTTCCACCCAGAGGGGATTTCTCCCAGAATTTGGAGGGGCATTTGAGAGAACAAAATGGATGTTGCTGATTTGTTCCAGCTGCATCCCCAAGGGCCCTGAGGATGAGGCAGGTGAGGCAGCACAGGCAGGACGTGGTGTCTGAGCCCTCAGCCCTCCTCCTTTAACCTTCCCCAAGTGTTGCCTCGAGGGGATAAATGTCAAGCACTTCCTTGAGTCTCCACGTCCAGTAACTGGGGATGGCATATAAATTCATCAAGGAAAAGCCAAAGTGAGGTGCTAATTAAAACTTCCTGCTCTGCAGCTGAATGACAGCTGTTGGAATTGAAATGATTGCCTCCTGGAGAGAGCAAACAGCCAGGGTTTGGTGCAGACCAAGGCAATACTTCTGGGACTCAGATACAGACCTGCTTCTCCTGAGGATCTATTTCAGTTCTTTCCTTGCAGCATCTCTATAATAGAAAAATCCAACCTCTCTCTTCAGCTGTTCCCTCTTGCAATTAGTGTTCTAGAAGCAAAAGCAACTGAGACATTGAATTTCCAAACTATTATACGCGCCTTCGTGGAAAAGCAGGGGGTTTCACACTTAAAACAAAGGCATTAGCTGAGCTTATTTTTTTTCTAAGTGCTTAAAACTCCTATAGAACTTGAACTGCACAACCTTGGCTTGGAGAAAAGCTGGTTGAAGTCACAGAAGGATTTAACTTTTCAGTTTGAACCAGGATGTTGTAGGGTTTCCTCTTCCAGAGGCTGGATGTTGGATATTTCCTGAAAGTTATATATTTCACAGGAAAGCAACTGATCTGTTCTATTTTGTTTTGTCAAAGTAGAGGGAAAACATATAAATAAACTATGTGAAAGTTTATCTACAGCACCACATTATGACAATAATCATCTAGTTCTGACCAGCCTTGGTCTCCATTGCCACCTTTACCCAACAGGAGAGAGAATTTTAAGCTCAGACCAAATGTTTTTAGAGAAATAGAAGTGGATATGAGGTGCTGTTATTTGAGGACACCGACATGGCTTTTGAAGCTGAGAACAAAACACCTGGGCTGAGGAAAAAGGGTATGAAAATGAGATGACTTTGTGCAAGAACACCCTGATCTCTGAGCAGCCAGTGGTAGGGGAAGGTGGGGAAAAGAGAATATCCTTGGAGAGAAAATGAGCAGGGGAAAGGAGGATTTTTGGAGAGCTGTTGTTGCTCTTCAGAGCAGGTTCCTTGGCCTCAAGGGAAAGGGATGCTCCTGGAGGGCACCCAAGGCCATGGGAGTTGAGCCCTGAGGCCACCAGGACTGGCTCCTTTGGTGCACTAAAACTCACTCCAGGGGAAGGTTTTAGCCCTGTCAGACACAGAACTCTCAACTTTGGCTTTTAAAAAGCAAAGCTGCTTCAGCAACAGGAGGTTGGACACGCTGAGTTGTGTTTTACATCCACGTGTTCCTGCCTCTTCAATCGTTTAGCTTTCTCCACAGCTCGGGAATGTTTTCCTCATCCCAATTTCACTGTAAGAAACACTAATTGAAATTCATGCTCGTGTGTCTTATGAACTATGAGTCAGAGGAATAAAAGCACTTAATCACTTAATGAAATTATTGCTTCTCCAAGCATGAAGAGAAGGTGGTGGAGGGGGAAGCATAAAATGCTTTATGGCAGTCACTTTAAAAACAAGTCTCTTTCTACTTCTTTGTTGTGTGTGCAGCTTGGTGTGTCCCTTCCTTGGGCACTGCTTTGTGCAGAGAACAACTGAATGTCAGCAGGGGAGGGCAGGCTCACCTGCAGGGCAAACCTGAGGGGCTTTAAGTCACTCAGTGGCACCTTCTGCAGATATAGAGGTGATAAATCCTAAATTCCAGCCAAATTCCAGTTTGGCCAAGTCTCCTGTGCTGGGAAACATTCCCTTTCTGCTGAGCTTGGCGTGTTCTGAGCAGGGTCTGTGCTCTGGTGGGATGGATGTGTGTGAACACGGAGTGCATTGATTCTTGTCAGTTATAAAGGCTGTGAGGAGCCTGGAGACTCCTTGAGATGAAAAGCCCAGGAAAAAAAACCCACAAAACATTAATTATTTATCTCCCGGTGTCATTATTGTATAGGGTTTAAATTACTCCTTCAAAATCATTTCTCATTATACTGTACTGTCATCTCTGCAGATACAAAGAACTTTCATTCTCTAATATCTGCTGTGTATCAGCCACTCTGGATTTATTAGGGAAGAGGCTCTTCTTCCCTCTCTTCCATTCCTCCCACCAGCCA
Source organism: Dendrocincla tyrannina (assembly GCA_035047865.1). Classification (NCBI taxonomy): domain Eukaryota; kingdom Metazoa; phylum Chordata; class Aves; order Passeriformes; family Dendrocolaptidae; genus Dendrocincla; species Dendrocincla tyrannina. The sequence goes on along the minus strand of JAWWMP010000060.1, from coordinate 2,996,133 downwards.
ACTGGATTAGTTTGGACTAAATTAAATAGTCTCAAAAAAGCCAAAAGAAAAGAAGCAAATCAATACACAATAAGAAATTAAAAATCACTTCATTGAATTTATTTTAATCTGCAAAGTTGTAAAGTGCTTAAACTGCAGATCCCACACTCTGAAGAAATCCAAAGGGATTCCCAATATGAATTTGGAATGCAGCACTCAGGTTTGTGTTCTAGGGCATATGAAATGAGGTTTGATTTGCTCCCAGAGTCGAGTCGACTTGATTTGTACCCGGGGCTGGGAGTGAAGAGGGGGGTGTACCTGGGGTGTGTTTGAACAGTGCCAGGGTGCCAAGGAAGCCCTGCAGGTTCAGCAATATCTCACCCTGGAAATAACCAGTTCCCTTTATTTCTGGGCCTGCTCCCCCTTTAGATGGTGAGTTCTTTTTTTCCCTGAGTAATACATCACTGGAGCAACTCATTGTGGTGATGAATTACTTGTACATGTTATCAGATGGGCCTGTTCTGATCCTCCTGCATCATCTGGAGTATTGCACTAATATATCAACACACTGAACTGCTGCTCCCATCCGGAGCCTGGCTCTCATCCATCACCCTGGGCTGCTCCATGCCCACGGATCCTGTGCACAGGGCAGGGCAAAAATGGTGCTCCAAGAGCTGGCCCTCGCTGAGGGGCTCTAGTTGGTCGTGCAAAGTCAGGTTTGGGGAGAATTTGGAGGCAAATGAGACCATCAGCCAAGAAGAGGACCCAGGGAATGGCTGGAGTTGTGTCAGGGCAGGGTTAGGTTGGGTATCAGGAAAAGGTCCTTCCCCCAGAGGGTGGTGGGCACTGCCTAGGCTCCCCAGGGCAGTGGGCACAGCCCTAAGGCTGCCAGAGCTCCAGGAGGGTTTGGATGATGCTCTGGGGCACAGGGGGTGACTCCTGGGGTTGTTCTATGCAGGACCAGGAGTTAAACTGGATGATCCTTGTGGGTCCCTCCCAGCTCAGGACATCCTGTGATTCTGTGAACTTGAGATTTTGAGCTCTTCAACATTTGGGTGATATCACAGGAATGCCTTTAGAACCAATGTCTTTGGACTTTTGGCCTCTGAGGAGAATCTTTAGAAACGTGCTCAAACCCAGCAGCTGGTTTTGAGATCCTGGGGCTTTGGTTCTGCCCCTATTTTTTTGTTGTTTAATATTTCCCTGGTAACTCGTTAGTGTCCCTCAAGTGCTCAGAGGCACACAATCCTTTTACAGGTGCAGGCAGGGCTGAGGTCCATGTTTTTCCATCTCTGAACATTCAGAGGTGCTTTGAGGGGAAGCGTTATCTTATTTCACTTATTGCAGTGTGGAGTCTCTGTTGTCTTCAGGCCCAGCCTTCTGCCTCAGGCCAATCTATATTTGGATAGTTTAAACTCTTCCTGAAGCCTGGGCTTTGCTCCCAATCCTGCTTGATGCTTTAGTTAGCTCTGATTTAGTTCAGATAATGTTCAATTCCTCTCCAAAGCCAGTCTAACACAGCCACACCTCACGAACTTCAATAAACAGCCTTCACATCTGCAAGAATAAGGTTAATTCTCTTTGGGCTCCTGGGCCCAAAGCCAGACCCTGCCAAAGTCAGCAGAGGGGCTTCTGGAGGACACTGGGTCAAGTGTCTGGTGAAAAAACGTGCAAAGTTTGCCTTGGAAATGCTTCCCTAGAGGTGGAATTTGGCCTGTGTGGGGCTCCCTGGCACCCACAAACACACACTGGGTGCTTGTGGGAAAACATCTGCAACCCCAAGCTGATGTTTGCCTCTGCACAAGCTGCAGCCAGGGAGCCTGAGCTATTTGCACCCCAGCTAAGATGTTCAGGGATTTGTGCCTAATTTCAGATCAGTTGTTTTATAGTCAGGGCAATATTTTGCAATGGTTGAGAATGAATTGCAAAATTAAAAAAAAAAGCCAATAGCTTATAAGGGGAAAATAAGCCTGGGTTGGAGTAGGAAAGCAGAAGTAAATAAGGAGGATTATGCTGCAGAGCCTCGGGATAGCAGCCTGAGCTAATGCTGAATTGAGCCACAAACAAACTGCAGACAGAAGTTTGATTGGAGCTCAGATTTGGCCCCTTAATATTTATGCAAGAACATTCAGATCAAAGCAGGAGAGATGGCTTGTTTAGATGTTGCATCCTCTCAGTGTCTATGAGGACAGATATTAGAAAAGTGCCTGTGGAGATGTCTGTCCTTATCAGATGACCCAGGCACAAAAGGAATTTCAAAGCTCCCCAGACAAAGAAAGCATTCTTGCAAGACAATTTGGTGTGCAGTCATGTGGGAACTTTGCAGAGGTTTCTTTTAGTTCAGGGAGACACCAGAGGCAGAACTACAGCAAAGGAGGAGTCAGAACAACCAACCTGGGCAAGGTTTGGTTCCTCAGCTCGGGTTCAATTCTGGCCTCCCATGGTCTAGGGGACAGCTTAGGGCAAAGCTGTCATACATTTTAACATCATTTACCTGCTGCTTTGGTGGAGCTCACCTGGAAAGGAGGAATTGCCCCTGTCAGGACTAGTTCTACCCGTGCAGTTTTCACCTGTGAGGTTAGACGAGCTCAGCCTGGTGCTGGAGAATGGCTGGATGACCTGGCAGATGTGCTCCATGGCACACGAGGCCCCTGTGGTTTAAAAATAACCTTCCTGCCCCAAAGCTTTAACCACACGAGCATCTGACACACGTGCAAGTTAATCAAGCCCTTCTGTGTTCAGTCCCTCTGCCACCACAATGTGCTTTGTCCCTCAGTGGATGCTCTTTCTCCTCCCCCAATCCCTGCCATCCACAAGGACCCACATCTATCAGTCACACTCATCAGCTTTGCAGAATGTGACTGTGATTCATAATCAGCTGCTGCTCTGAGACAAACAAAACCCAAAAATGTGTTTCTTCGTCGTCCCTGGCAGTGGCTGGCTGAGGGCTCAGGCTGGAGCCTGGGAAATGAAAACCATGTGGAGATTTTAAGGCTGAAGAAAGCAAATGAAATGCTTTTTCTGGCTTATAAGGGCCCTGATAAATTGTGAAACCATATTAGGAGCACTGAGTTGTTTAACCTCCCTCGAACTCCCTCGCTCCTACATCCTTTCCATTTAAATGTACATCTGGATAAAATCTGGACAGTGGAAAAACTCACTTTTCTACTCACTGGTGTCTTCTTTGGCATTCTGGTTCTGCCCATTGTCCTTCACAAGGTTTATTCCCCACGAGACAGAGTGGTAAATGACAGAATGTATGTTTATTTTCTCACCAATCTGGAAAACAAGCTACAATACCAAAATGTTGCTATAAGTGGCTGGCAGGGAAGATGAGAATCTGCAGAGTCCCTCAGGGAGTTGATTTCTCACCTCTGCATCAGTTCCTGGAGCTGGAGCCCGAGTGGTGGGTGATGGGGATCCTTGAACTGGAGCTCCAAACACGCCAAGATGTGGCTTCCTGCATGTGGATTAGCAAGTGTCAGAGGAAATGGCTTGTGAGGGAGCTTTCTGTGACAGAGGGAAACAAATAGTCTAGAAAGGGGTCCTGATGAAGCCTGAGAGGACAAGGACTGGCAGGAGGCTGCCAGGGAGGTGTGTTTGGAGGGAAGTGCAGCAGCAGCAGGTGGGTGACAGAAGTGCCCTGGGGACTGTTTCCCACTCTCTCACTGCACAGTCTGCCAAACGTAAGCTGCCTAAATACCACCAGTTATTTTACTGGATTTATCCCTAGAGGGGCTATAATGAGAGGGAATGGGGACTATATTTTGGAAGCAATTAGCCTTAAAAGTCTATACTTCTTCTTTTTTTTTTTTGAGCACAGTCTTCAGGGAGCTGAGTGTGATGTTGGCTAATGGGCCGGGTGTCTCTATTGCCTGTGCTCCCTCTTCGGGGATGGCAGCTAAACATGAATCCCTGCTATCTCAAATTACATTTAAAAAGCCTGTGATTCAAATTAGATGCTAAAAGCCTGAGATTCAAGGACTCAAAGGGGAGAGGGGAAGGGGGTTTCTCAGCTTGTGGCTAAATGCGCTGCTGCATACTGAGAATAAGAGGGAATAAGAAAGTTTTGGGGGAAAAGGAGGTACCCCTCTAAAATAAGGAGCAGTACTGAAATTAATCTCCCAGGAAAGTAGCCTACCACATGTTTATAGGCCTTAAAAATCCCCCAAATTTTCTATTTTACCATGGGTACTGCAGAGAAAAACTTGGAGGAAGATGATTCCCTCCTTTGTGAGCTACTGCACAGGGCACGGGGTAAGGCAGCATCTCCCTTCCAAGGCCACAGGCACCCCTTGTGCTGTCCCTTCTGCTGCTTTAGGATCTCTGCCTGCCCCTGCCATTCCTTTTGGCAGCTGGGAGAGGCTGGCACTGTTGCTCTGGATCTGTGCAGAGCTGAGCAGCCCTTGCTGTCCCTGTCTCACTTTTCCCACTTCTTCCCATGGCTTTCCCTGGTCCCAGTGGGGTCTTTAGGCATTTCCATGCTGCAGCTGCACAGCAGCCAGAAATGCCCTCTGCATCCCTTGCAATCCACCTGCAAGAGGAGGGGGGATGCTATGCTTGTGTTACCAAGCCAGAACTGAGGCATAATCAGGTTTCATCCTGAAAATGCCAAGCATGAGGACAGGTTAGCTGTGCTCTTTAGACGTGCCCAGGCTCAGTGCTGGCAGCTGATGGTTGGAGCCAGGTCCCAGTTTGCTTTTGGGGCACATTTTGTACCATTCTGGCAGCATGAAGTGCCCATGTGGGGCTCTTCCCTCTCCAGCTCTCATCAGGACAACTGTGCTTATAAGCAGGGTGGGAGCAGCCGTGGAAAAGCTGCTGCTGCTGCGGGTGGATCTGCTGTTTGCTTCCCTCCACTCCCAGGAACTGCCTTCCCACAGGCACATTTGGCAAACCCTCCTCTTGCCTTGTCAACCCCTCCGTATCCTGCAGGGTTTGTGTGCTGCTCTGGGTGTCTTTGCTTGTCACGTTGCAAAACTGTCCATTTGCTGCGTTTTCAGGATGATTTGAGCACATAAATCCTGCTGCTGCCCCGCTGTTTCTGTGCCTCATGTGCACACCTGCCTGCCTCGCTGCTGGATCCCCTCCATCCTCCCTCAGGGTGCCTGCCCTTGTCACAGGGGGCTCCAAAATTCCTGCCTTGGGAGCTCAGGAGATGCCCCGAGATGCAGCTGATGGGCAGATGACACAAGGGTTTGTGCCCCGGGTTGAGGAGCAGAGAGCAAACCAGATCTGATCCTCAGCTCTGGGTTTTATCAGCTCTCCATGTCCTGCTGCTGAAATCTGATTTGGCAGCTTGGCAGAACAGTGCAGATTTTCTGCCTCTTTAACAACAGGAGGAGAAGCCACTCTGAGCTGACAAAGTCAGGCTTGGGGTTGTCAAACAGTAACTCTCTAATGAGGGGGATTTATTTGCTGCTGCCTCTCAGTGCAGCCTGCCCTGGCCAAGGGGAAGCTGATAAGCCAGGTAACAATAGGGAAAGGAGAAACTCTTAATTCTTTTTCTGCTGAACTGAGAGCCAATTCAGAATTCTCATTCAGTAGCAGTGAGAACCTTTATTATCACAGGAAAGTAAACTGTGGGGAACACAAACCTGACTGGCTTCCTGAGCAGACTCAATGCACCCACTGCAGCTGCACTGGTTTCTCCTTCCCCTTAAGGAATGTGGGCAATCCAAGGATCTCATGCCTGTGTCTCACCTGGTTATTTATCACTATAAAGCAGAAATTATTTGAGTATAAATGGAGGGTTCTGTTCACTTTAGTATACATTCCAGATCTAAACAATACTAGGAACCTGCCCCTTTCCTGGTGTGAAATAATTTGGCTCTTGGCATCAGTAGCTCTGCAGAGCTGGGTCCATCAGGGAGCTGGGTCTGTGAGGTGAGGGTGGTGAGAACATCTCAGGAGCTGAATCCTCCTTCAGCTGTGACAGAGGTGGGAGCTGGGCTGACTGTGCCTGGCTCAGTCTGCATCATAAAACCAGAGAATAACTTCCCCAGGGTGCTCATCCCAAAGTATTTTTTAGCAAATGAAGGCTTGAGGGCTGTTCTCAGACATGATTAAAGCCCATTTGCTGGAGAGTTGTCTTTTGAGATCAGCCCCTCCAAATTAAAAAGCAAAACTGAGGAGCATTTGGGAATTTTGGCCCAACTTTTAAAACCGATACCAAGACTTGGAGAGAGAACAGTTTTGGAAACTCTTTGGGAAATGACTCGGTTCACCAAAGCTCCAGTTTTTCATTGTTGGTGCCCTGGAAGGTCAATTCTTTCAGGCTGGAAGCAGCCCGAGCTCCTGGAGCAATGCCCCAGGTCTGGGGATTTGCTGGAGCAGCTGCAGTTCTCAGCCTGAACATGAGAACTCCTGTTACTCATTGTCTTCCCGTTATTTTTAGCAGACTAAATCGCTTTTCATTGTAGGGAAAAGCTTGAAAACACAGATCAATTGTGCCCCAAAACTACATGAAGAGGAGGATTGACGAGATGCACTGCCACAGCTTTCCCCTGGTCGTCACAGAGCCCAGTTTACACTTGCTGGCCTGTCCTGGTCTCAGCTTTCCCATCTGTGAAATGGTGCCTATAATTAGCCTGTCTTTCACAGCTTTTCAGATTTTGGCACTCTTGATCCTTAGCTTACTGTATTTTGATTCCCAGGGAATAAATGTGAGAACAAAACAAATTACAAGCCATTCTAATTCCTGTATCTTCTTTCCTTCTGATCCTTCCCTTTTCCTCTCCCTCCTGTTTTACCACATTGTTGAACCTCAGAGGGCTCAGCACCCACTGCTGAAGTGACCTTGGGTGGCAAAGGAATATTTGAAGTTGAAAATCTCTTGTTCAGAGCTGTTGTTTGCCATGGTTACCTCGGAAGCAGCACTAGGCAGGATGTATCACCTCAGCTGCAAAGTCTCCATGGTGTTTTTCAGCACAGAATCCAGCGTGGAATGATGAGCTCCCTGGGTCTGCTCCCAGCTGTGGGATGAACGAGAGCCTCAGAGAGGGGCTCGGTGCTGCTCTGGTGTCCTGTTCTGTGGGGATCATGGACAGAAATGTGCCCCACCAAACACAGAATAGCTGCTCTGCTGCCATCAGCCTGAGCCAGGGGGCGAGGGGAGGGAGACCTGCAGTGCCAGGGTCTGCTGGTGGCAGATGCAGGATGGCACTGCCCAAACTGCAGCCCCTGGAGCTGCTGTGGAGGTTGGAACAGCTCCATGCCCTGCCCAGTCAAAGCCAAGGCTGGTTTGATCATTGCTAAAGCCCCTTTGTGTTCTTGCAATGTGACAACTCCTTGCTCACCCTTGTAAGGGCCCTTTGCTCTGCTTTAAAAATCTTCTGCATTCATTTGTGCCTTTGCAAAGTGGGAATGAACTGCTGCAATTTTGATTTATTATTGAAGTTGTGTAGCCCCTCCATTCCTGCTGTGATACTGTAGAATTCAGAGATAAACACTCCGACTTAGATCCATGTACAACAGAACCAGATACAAATCGATTTCTTTGTGCTGTTTCTTTGTTCAGAGGGGAATCTCTGCAGCTTTAGCATTAATTCACTGTATAGAAAGTAGCATAAATAGAGCATGGTATTGGAAACATCCATTTAATTATCTTCTGCAGGACGGGAACTACTGTGTCCTGTCTTGATTACTGGGACCACTCTGAATTATAGGAAATAATAAAGCAAGAAAACAACTGTGGCAAGGCTTATCTTCGGAGGCAGAATAAATGCTGGGACAGAAGAGCCCTGGGAAATGTTACTGGCTTTAAGAAGTCCTTCCCCTGCCACACCCAGGTCCCCCAGGTTTGGTGGGGGCACAGTTTGCAGCAGAGCAGCAAAAACCACTAGTGAAGGGAAAGCCAAGCTTTATTTTTGGGGTCACATCGCACAGCTCTTCCCACCCGCCCTTTTTGCTGAGTGTCTCGGGAGGTAAAAGGCCACACCACGATGAATTTGTAGCAGATAACCCACCATGCTGTGAGAGCTCCATCCCCAAGCCCACAAATCCAGCAGCACCTCCTCTCTGAGGAGGACGAAGAAGAGGAGGAGGAGGAGGAAGAGGAGGAGGAGGCAGACTCCAGTCTCCTGAAAGCCTAGTGGGGATTACACAAGCATCTCTTCCCTTTGCCCTGTGCCCTCCAGCATCGTTCCTCAGCTGCCCATGAGGCTGTGCATGGTAAATCAGCAGCACAGACACCTTGCAGAGGCTCCTTCCTGCGAGTCCCAGTGATTCATCTCCTCCCCGCTTTCCTTCCCAGACCTTTCCACAGCTGCAAGCAGGGCCGTGTTGGGCTGGCTGGAGCCAGAGCCCTATAAAGGGACTGACCTTGTCGTCTGCACGGAGAATATACGAGTGATTACAGAGGAGTGTGGCTGCCCTGGAGGACTGGGGCTCTGAAATACTGCCTGGGGGCCCCAAATGGAGCAGGCATGATGAACGTGTAATTACAGAATCGAGATCCTTTCCAGTCCCAAAGTGGCATTTCACAGCTATTACTGCAAATGAGGGAGAGCATTTACTCTGCTCTTCGTGTTTCCATCCTTTCGAATGGGTTTTATTTATTTTTATTTTGAAATGGTACGGGGTTCTTGGATCTAAAAATGAAACAACATTCGGTTTCAGGGGGAATTGAGAGTAGGCTCCTATTCTTGCCTCACAGTGGGGATGGAGGAGTTCCTTAATCTAGAAAAGAGAGGCAGAGCAAAAATGAATGGGATAAGCTGAAACAAGAGAGGTGCAAATTAGATGTAATGATGTGGCTGGTTTGAAGTGGAACAAACTACCACGGGAAGGGATGTCTGCAAACCAAGGCAGGATTCCTTCTGGGTGAGTGTTTTAGCCAAAATTGGCTTTGTTTTGAGGTGAATGAAAGAACTGCAATGGAAATGAAATTGTTTGTGTCTCTCCTGGTGTTACAGTCTCTGAGAATGTTCGTGCTGTTCTGGTGACAAGTTGTCAGTCCTCAGGTGGGCTTTGATGTCTGAAACTTTCTTGACCGAGGCACTCTTTGTAGAAAGGGTTTTTCTAAGCTGTTTTACATTTTATTGGTATTCAGTGAACAGAAATAGCTTTTGCATTAACCAGTGAAATTTTGAAGCAAACTTTTCCAAGTGTCTGTGTTAAAACTTGGCATTACCGGGGGAAATGCTGGTTCCACATGTTGTTTATTATCTCCACATTCGTTGGAACAGGATTTTATTTACAGACAGAAAGAAATGAAGGAGGTGATATTAAAAGTGAAAAAACCCCTGGGCATCCTTTGGACAATCAGCTCTAGGTGACAATCAGCTTGTGCCAGGAGGTGGGACAAGGTGCCCTCCAGGGGTTCCTTCCAACCTCAACTCCTCTGTGGTTCTGAGCAAGCAGGGCTGACCATCCAGTTCCACCCAGAGCACTGGACAGTCCCCAAATTTAAGCCCAAGGCTGGGTTGGGATGTCACTGCCAGAGATCACCAGCCACCAGAGCTGTCCCTCATCCCATACAAGCCCTTACACGTGGCCAGGACAAATGGTGTCACCTCTGTGTGACACAGAGGCAGCAGAGAGGAGATGGATGGCCATGTGGCATGTGAAATGTCAGCCAGTTGGTTTAAAAAGAGGAAAAGAGTCCTCGGAGAGACTCCTTTTATAACGAACTTATATGATGTGACAGTCACACACTCCAAAATTGAATTAATAAATCATTCACAGCTCTGGTTGGAATAGTTAATCCATGTTTTGTGCCCCAGTAGAGAGGAAAATGGCCTGCTTTCCTGGCTTTATGACATATTAGGCCTAAATAGAATTAATGATAAGGCTTTCTAACTTTATTTACTGTGGAGAAGAGCTGATTCTAAGGGGATGGGAAGGGAGGGGGGAAGGAATGAGCCGTGAATAGATGATTATCTCCCCAATGTTGGGGTTTAATAACATGCAGCTATTGTACTTGTGGCCCTGTGTGCTGGGGGATGCACAGGCAGAGACATGACTTGGCACGTGGTGAGAGGCAACGAAATCCCGAGGCTGGAATTGAGTTGTCACAGGCAGAACATTTGTGGGAATTCATGATGGGTGAGCCCTGAGTTCACCCAGGGCTCTTTCGGCAGGTGAATGAATAAAACCCTTCAGCTTGTCCACACAGACTCTGGTCATATAAAATGCCACGGAAATCTGAAGAGAATTGACACCTTTGAAGAAACAAAAGGTTTGTTGACAGGAAGAGCTGTGCAGGAATTCTGGATCACGTCAGTCAATGAGAGGTTCCTTCAGAGGGAGCAGCTCGGATTTCTAGAACTGCTCAGATCTGTCCTTGGGCATCACAGATCATTCTGTCCCCAGAAATCAGCAGGAGAGGATTCTCCTCTGGAAAAGAGATGCAGTTAATGAGGAGAAAGCCCTGAGAGCAGCCTGGCTCTGCCATGTCTGGGCAGGCTGCAAAGCTCAGAATCTCTTCTGTGGTTCTCAGTGTCTTTGTCCATGCAAAGGGATTCCAGAGCAGAGGGCAGTGTGGCTCATTAAACAGCTAAAGAGGGGAGTAAACAAATAAATCAGATTTTCCCCACGTTACTGTAGAAGTTAATTATTGAAATGCTAAGTGTATTAGGAATAGTTAAACCAAACTGTAAATTAAACTTCCTTGCGCTGTAAAACGGTGGAAAAATCGTTATGTTGGTTCCTTTTCTCTGACACCAAATGTGACCTTTGCAATGACAACACAGGGCTCCCAAATTTGGGGTTAAAACAGGAATATTGGCCCAGCAGTTTGTCCCTTGTTCCTCAGAGCCTTTCCCTGTGAGTTTTCAGCCACGTGAAGAGAGAGGAGGGCAAACAGTGATGAGATCATGACTTGGGGTTGAGCTGGAAAAATAGGTGCCAAAAGGGGGAATGTGCTGCCAGGTGTTCTCGGTGCTTTCTGTAACCTCTTTGCAGAGAACTCTAACCTTTCCCTAATTATGCAATTTGCTCTCCGGTGTCTCTGAGCACACAGAGTGTGATACAAATTGGAAGCAGGCAGCCTGATAAATCTGGACCTTTTGTGGTGTTTGGATTCGTTAGTTTCTCTAATTACTGGAAATAAAGCAGTTTTCATACATTCAGGATGCTGCTCTGTTTAAGCTGCTGTGAGGGAAGCCAGAGCAGTCGAAGATAAGTTGGTGTATAAAGAGATCCTGACTCCTCATTAACCTTTCCTCTTCTTTGCACGGGAGAAAAACAAATCCTTATTTCAGTGAAAACAGGGACAATTATTGGCAAGGCAGGGCTGCACCTGAGAGGTAAACCTGCCTTGCAAATGCTTCTTAATTTTCCCAGGGGTTTTGCAGGGCATGAAATCCACCTCTTTAAATAGCAGAGCTCAGCGTGGGCACGTTGGCTCAGCCCCCCAGGATGTGGCCCCTTGCCTTGGCCAGCCCTGTGGGAGCCTCGAGCAGCTCCACGTGTGGAAGGGGCTCAACAATGGCTTTGAAGGGACCCCACTGTGTCCCCGAGCTGAAATGGCCTTAAATTGGTCCCAGTAATTCTCTCTGCAATTTGATTCTTAGCGTGGTAAAAACCACAAATGGGAAGAAAGGACGGGAAGTTGTTTTATGTAGATAAAAATAATGGTTTCTGAAGAGAGCTGTCTTTGTCATTATGGTCCCCGCTTATTTGAGGTAAGATTAATGAAATATTCCACCAGTGCTACCCTGGGCATGAACTCATCCTTCAGTAATTCACACAACCTTTAATTAGACTGGCAAGAAAGTTATTGTCAAATTAATTCATCCCTTCGATGTTATTTTGGAGAAATTTATGTTCTCAAGAAGTTAATGCCTGAGAAACGACAGAGTTCCTCGAGATTTGTGTCATAACATTTGACAGCAGTTGCAAAAGGGTAAGGTTGGTTTATTCAGGCCAAAAGAAACACACTCAGAGTGAACTGGTTTGATTTTTTACTCTATCCAAGAGGGATAACTGAGCCTTTCTCCCCCTCCCAGCAGGGGTTTGGGTGATCAGGTAACTCCTGCCTGTCACAACTCCCACACACGGAGCAGTGCAATTTGGAGGGACCTCTTGAATTCACCTGGGCATGACCTGTAAATACATGAAAAAATAGCAATAGATCTTCCCTGGGAGCGTGGTTGGAGGTATTTTTAGTCCTTCTGGGGCCAGTAAGATTGGAGAGGGCTCTGAGCAACCTGATCTAGCTGGAGATGTCCCTGCTCATTGCATGGGGTTGGTCCAGGTGACCTTTAAAGGTCCCTCCCACCCCAAACCATCCCACTATTCTGAGAGCCCAAGGAGTAATTGATGAACTGCCTCCTTCCTGTGCACTTAGAGGCTGCTGTGCTAATGACAGAGATAAACACCCAGATGGATTTCCACACATTTTTCACTTGTTGATAAAGAATAACTGTCTCAGGAGCAGCACAGAGCTCCAGCTTCCAGCTCTCCGTGTCTCCCGGTGACAGCTTCCCGATGCCGCCTGGAGACGGGATGCACGAGGTGATAAATCTTGAGGCTATCTCAAGGCTGAGTTATTAATCTCCGTTTCTTTGGTGTTACATAATTGGTAATGATCATATTGATGCTGCTGAGGGTGCTGGAGAGGTGAGGGATTTAGGGGAGGGGCGAGGATCCCCAAATCCCAGCCCAGGGCACTGCTGGCTCTGTGGCTGTGGCAGGGAGGGCTTTGGTGCAGAGGCAGCTGCAGCCACCCCAAAACCCCCAAATCCTGCTGCAGAGGAGCTGTGGCTTTGTCCAGATACTGGCAGCATTCTGCTCTCGGGTAGAAAAGCCAGCTTTTTGGGTAAATGCAGTAGCAGAAGCCCAAAGCCCTGTCCCTGAGCACTCCCAGCAGCTGAGGGTGGGCTTTGTGGGCTCCCAGTACTGAGGAGCCCTCAGAGCTGAAGCTCTTAATGTCCCAAGCAGCCTGGGCCAAGGGGAGGTGCCATTTCATTCACCTGTGTTTCTCTTCCCCCGCCTTTGCTTGATGTTTTGTTGTGAAACTTGGATCAAATGTATTTTTCTCTTCTTTCTCTAAAAATCCTTTTCCAAAACAGCCCATCTGTCTCTGTCATGCTAGAAATGAAATGCTGATGGAGTGTCATGGAGCCAGATCTTGATTTTGCTTACACTGGCTAAATCCATTAATTCATTCTCCTTTTTTTTCTTTCTCCAAGACTAATAATACCCTGTGTTTATCTTCTGCTGGTATCTCCAGCAATCCTGCGTGTCTGAGATGGGGTTTGAGATGTGGTTCAGGGAGAGGGAGCAGAGGGATTTGGGAGAAGCTCTGGGAGTCAAAGAGAATTGATGTCTGCAGCTCTATGAAGTCATCAAGTCCCCTGTGACTGTGCTCAGCTCCACTGTAAATCTTTCCAGACTCCACTGAGGTCACTCTGAAATCAACTTCAATGGAATAATCAACTCTTAAATAAAACTGCTTCGTGAATGATTTCAGTCACTATTTAAACTTGCACTGATAAGAGATTTATTGTCATGGTGCCAGTTCTTTCAGCTGTTATTTCTATTAGTAAAAGGAGCACTATTTCTCATGCACACGGGGCAAAGGAAAAGGGATCCTGTGAAGGGAGAGGTTTTAGATTAATTTGGTTTCCAAACTCTGATGGTTGTGGCTTTGGTGGTGAAGGGCTTAGTTGTGTGTGTGTGCCATATGTATTTGTTATAAAAACCTCACAGTTTTGTAAGTATATCCATTGATTAAATGGACAGGACTTGAATCAGAGTGGCTGGATTAAACTTCAGGAGGAATGTGGCCAGTCAAGGGAACTTGTTCATGCTGTGCTGCCATCAGGAGTGCAATGGGCCTTCCCAATGTTTTGGGAAATCATTTTGAGCAGAAACCCAAGGCCACATGAACTGGTGTAAATAAAGGGGATTGGGGGAAGTCTGCACGTTGTGGCAGCTGAGGATCCAGCCCTGGGCTCCAGCTCTGCTCAGCTACAAGGGAGCTGCTTCAAACTTCCATCCTGAGGTAAGCAGAAAATGTAAATGTATACAAATAGATCCAGGTGGCTTTTTTTTTTCTGGATATAACATTTCAAGCAAGTATAGAAAATATACACATTCTCTGCACTTCCCAACAGCCTTTGCATTTCACTGGCTGCTCTAAAGCTTTTAACATAATGCCCACCATGACGGTCCCTGTGTGATTTGGGGAGTTCAGGGCATGTCCCTTCACTCCTGGCAGGGCTCCACTCTCAGCAGCAGGTTGGTTGAAGAACTACAGGAGAAAGAAATGGCTTTTGCTGAATAAAACTGCAGGTGGGAACAGCTCGTGTGTGTTCTGGGACAGGAGGCAGCAGGAGACAACTGGAAGGTGAGGGTGTGAGTTCCCTCAGCTCACTGGGACAGAGGCTGCTCAGTCCCTGAGGGTTTTCAGTGTGTGAGGAAATCTCCCTCCTGCATTTGGGGTGTGTTGATGTGTGGGTGTCATGCCAAAAGCTTAATAACTAACTGCAAAGACACTAAAGGCTCTGCTGCTGTCTGCAGAGAGCTGGGCCTTGGACATCAGGTGTCTTCAGGTACTTTCATCCTGAAATATTTAACTCTGAGGAAGAGGCAAGGTTCGTTATTCTTAATAAATTGATATTTTCCTCTATCTGACTTCCTTTAATATGCTAATTAGCAAAAACAATAGGCTCTGAATTAACATTTCTATCAGCAGTTCTTTTAAGCATTGAACTTTCCTGGGGGGTGGGGAGAACAATCAGCTGATTTGTCTGGCTTTGATGGAACAGTAATGAAAAGAATAATCCATTGGACAAAACCCACCCTGGGACTGTGTGGAATGCAAAACTGTCTTATGACATGCAGAAATAAAATAATCTCAATTGATTTATCCTACTCATTTCAGCATCTCTGCCTAGAAAGGTGTTACATCTGTTTAGAAATAAATCAATACCTCAAGTGATACATACTTTGGACTGCAATTGAATTAAGCATCTCTAAAAGGAGGCTCTTGGTCCAGAGGTAATGAAATAATAACCCTTGGCATGGCTACACGTGGCTGTGGTGTCTTGAATTCCGGTGCTGAAATACTGACCCTCTTTTTAAAAGCAAACAGTGTTTTATCCTGTCTGTTGGGACCTTGTGCCCTGTACGTGTCAAGTCTCTGTCCTTGTAAAAGGGTACCTGAGTCCCACCCATAAGCTGACCTGTGTTTGCTACTGGGTATTTCTAAAAATCCTTGAACATTCTTTGTCAGACTGAGAGGGGTTTCCATCCCCCCAAAGCCCTGCCCCTGCCCTGGGTGAGCTCGCTGCATGGGCAGGTGGCTTTGAAAGCACTTGTTGAACGCTGTGGGTTTGTGTCCCACTGCAATCCCTTCAGCTTCCCTTTCTGCCAGTGTTCACCACACAAACACTGATTTCCCGTGCTCATTGCTTTTACTGATGTGCTCCTGAGCCCCCCGTGTTGCAGTCCATGGCAGGGTCCCTGTGTTTCCAGGGCTGTTCCCTGTCGTGTGTGTGTTCACATGCCTGTTGTTCATCTCTTTGAAACAAACAGCCCCAATATGTGTGATCCCCCCAAGAGAAGCAGCTTAGGGACTCTCCAGTCTCTCCACACTCTTGCAGCCAGGTGAGTGTTATTATCTTTGTCAATTTGGGTGCATAATTAATAACCTTGTAGAGCAAGCACAGCATTCAGCACTGGAGTCATCAGTATGAGTTTAATACAAACAGCTTTGCCAGTGGCAGCCACTGTGTTTAATGGGCTTAAACCAAATAATAACAAACGACTCTTGTTTTGTATAAGGCCAAAATGTCACTCCCATCCTGAGAAAGTGATGCTTGACCTACTTACATCTTTATTTGCTGTGCCATGTCCGTGTCTCTTCCTGTGTCACTTCATTTGTCGAGTCACCTGCTCCAGAGAGCCTCCCCCACATGCTGCAGCCCCTGCCTGTCCCAGGCACTCACCCTGCCTTCCATCACTGCTCCGGGAGCCCAGAGCAATCAGAGATTGTTGGTACTCGGCTGTCATTTCTGCCCTCCACCAAATCTTGTCGCTGCAGAGGTTGCAGGTGCCTAATGATGCTCTTCTTGCTCTGTCAGGGCTGCACGAGCCTGGCATGCTGCACAGCTCGGCGTGGGGACAGCCCTGACAAGGGTTTGGAGAGACCCTGCTGGTTCCACACCACTCTCACTGCTAATCCAGCTGTGCAGCATCTGCCCCCTTCCCCTGCCAGGGATCTCTCACAGTTCTGCTCCCAAGGCAGGCTGAGAGGAGCTGAGATCTCCTCTGTCTGCTCTCCATGGAAACCTGGCTGTGTCTGGAGAGCAAAGCCCAGGTGAGGCTGTACCAGCCAAACCCCCTCCCTGGGAATGCTCTACTGCAGTGATTCACCCTCAGCAAAACCAAGTTCGTGGCCAAAAAGAGCTTTAGATGGAGACATGAAACATCTCCAGGAGAGGGGTGAGACCTTGGGTTGTCTGAACCTACCTCTGCAGGGCTGGGAGTTGGGGTGGTGCTGCAAAGTGCTGTGGTTTGATTATCCCAGGGGCGTTTCACCCCAGAAAGGAAAAATGTCTTGCAGGTAAAACTATGAAAGGGAAAATTCCATCCTACCCCGAACTAAGGAAATTCTACTTCTGAACTTTAAATTGTGTGGAATTTGGGGAAACATCTATTTTGTTCCAGGAGCTTCTTTGGCTTGTTCTGGCATTGGAAGTTCCTGTTTGCCTGCCTGTGTCAGGCAATGGGAACACTGCAGGGTTCCATGAGTCCCTGGGCTGTGTCTGTGCTGCAGCTTTGTCCAAAGAGCCAAAGTACTGAATCACTCATGGAATTAAATTGCTGTAGAGACTTCAGATACTCAAAAAAGGGTACCTGGGGCTTCAGGTAGCTTGGCTGCACATTTCTAGCCCCACATGTATTGCATACACATGTGGGCTCTGCCATGCGGGGTTATTAGTGCTGGATCCTCTCCCAGACTCCTGTGAACTCACTCGGTGTGTTCTATCCCAGGGCCCATTAATCCAGAGTATGGAAATGAGGGTTAGAGCTGATAAATCAAGATATGATAAGTGTAAATGCATTTCTAATGAACATACATTGTGTAGAATAATGGCAGTATCGCTAAGAATGGGAGATAACTTAATTAAAAAGACAAAAGAGGAAGGAAAAAGGGAGGAAGGTCTCTTTTCCTGGTGGTTAATTACATGCAGTGTCTCATTGAAAGTAATACAACATCACTCTGGGAAAGTGCAAGAATTGCCACCTTTCACCACACACTTACTTTCTCTTTCCTCACTCCCTTTGTCTCTGCTCTTTCAAAGAGGCAATGGTTGAACACTTCAGTGAGTGTCTAAAGCTTCTGGGAGCTGTTTTCTCTCCTGGACTTGACCTGCCATTCCTCCTTTTTGAGACTTGTTTGCCAAGGTGCCCCAAGCCCTCATTTGGAACATGTATCATGTGGAAGAGAAAACACTGTGAGTAATTGTTTTGCTCCTCCACGTAATGGCAGAAAATGTTCCTGAATTGAGTGGGAGAACAAGCACAGGAGCTCTGAGATCCTGGGCCTCGGAGCTCTCTCCATCATGAAAGCAATCTGATGGAAACAAAGAAGTATCTGGCAAATCTGAGACAGGAATATTAAGACTTGTGTATCAGACAAGGGAAATAAAAAGGGTTGAGGTGTTGATTGCAAAGCGTTGAAGATGAAGCACCTGCATTTCCCTGCATGAAGGGAAACTTTGGGCAGGCCAACGTGACTCCAAATTGAATTTATCATTTGTGTCCTAATGAAATGAATATTCCAGTGATGATTTCAAGGTATAGGCGACTCATTTGAGAGGGTTTCCATCCATCATATTGACAGTGATGTTAATCAAATTGACTACCCTTAACCAAACCCCTGCTTTAGTTGAACTGTATTGCTTTCCTGCCTGAGGGGAACATTTATGCAATTAACAAAACCAGATCGAATGCTAATAAAGAAAACAAATGAAGATTTATGCATAACCCACAAAAGGACTGCAATAATTTAATTAAAGGTGTACAGGAGTTTTTGGGAGAGTATCAGTGATAATAAATGAGAAGGCCTTGGTATTCAACCAGCAGGGAAGGGAGGGGGATGTTTTACCCTCCACTTTAGCACTGCCCAAGCCACCCATCACCATTTTACTGCTTTAGGGGAAGCTCAAAGTTCTTATTTTCTGAGCAGGAGTGCCCTGTTTGGGAGCAGCATTAATTTGTATCCTGATTTGTGTCCTGTTTGGGAGCAGCATTAATTTGTATCCTGATTTGTGTCCTGTTTGGGATCCAGCATTAATTTGTATAATCTTCTGGTGTCTTAGCTCTTTAGTTTAAGAGGTGAACTGTGAGTATTTTGCCATAATCCCCCCTCTGTGTGGTGTCTGGAGCCTGGCACGGCCACTTGAGCTTCCTGTGTGTGGTAAAGAATTTCTCCTGTGACTCTCAACCAGCCCTTTGCCTTTTCCCTGCCCTGCCCTGGGTGTCCCTGGGTTGGAGAGAGAGGTCACTGCAGCCCCTGAGGTGATGGGGACTGAGTCCTGCACAGTGGAAATAGCTGAGCATCCCCACTCCAGAGGGAAAAGGAGCCAGGGAACACACAAAGCCTGGGTCAAGTGGGTGCTCACAAGTGCAAAAGCACAGAGAAACTTGAAAATATTTTATAGAAAGGGAAGTGGAAAAATTGAAAAACTCTATCTGTGTATCTCCGTTTTCTCTCACCTCTGAGAACAGAGGTTTTATTGCTTTTACAATTCCCACCTTTACTGTCAGAGTATTTAAGGATTATAGCTGGCATTCTTCCTAATGTTCATTGTGGTGGAGAGGTTGCAGGTTTAAGTTCTGTATGTTAACATAAAGCAGAACTGATTCGGATATAAATTATTGTGCAGCTGACAGGGCTTGAAACTCATCCCTGTCAGGGAGAGTGGGAGTCCCCACTGGGGCTGGAATTGCTCACTCTCTCATGCCATGCACCTGTACAGTGTGCCCTGACCTCAGCCCCAGGGATTAATGCCCAGGCAGGAGGATGGAGCATCCTGGAGTGATTCAGAGAATAAACCAGAGCTCTGACAGGGGCACCTGGCTGGTCCAGTGCACAGAGCCCTTCAGGGGCAATGCTGATCACAATGAAAAGGGGCAGGATGGTTTGGTACCTGTAAAAGCTCTCAGTGTTCTGATCCCTTCCCACCCTGCTTTGTGCCAGCTGGGCCGTGATATCCACATGGAACACATGGGGGAACTTCCTCCAAGATTTAATCTACCCAGTCAAGAACCCCAGTAGGGGTGGAATTACTGGGAAATACTGGTATTTCTGATTACACTGATATAACCTTTGACTTTTCCAAAGTTAGTTCAATACAAACACTTTATTTTCCACATTCTGGTTCCCTGACCAACACCAAACTTAGGAAGAACCTTGAGGTTGTTCCCGTTGTCCAGGCACATAACCCTCTGGTTCAGCTCTTTGCTGAAACTTAGCTTTGGATTCAATTTTGTTTCAGAGCCTTTTTGTAGATGGTCTCATTAACATTTTAATCACTTGGAAGTTTGTTTCAACTAAGCCAAGCAAGCAGGTTTAGCACTTCTGTGTAAGGAAGTGGCAGCTGAGCATGGGCTGGCAGAGCAAGGAGCATTTATTCTAAAATGATGCATCATTTAGTTGATATTCCAGTCTTCAAACACCTCACAGCACGTAAATGAGGAGTCTAATAGTAAGAGTAAAATAAGAAATTTAAAATCTGTCTTACTGGGCTTTTATAATTACTTTGGGATTCTGTGGCCAGCAATAGACCACGTCAAATCCCTCCCCGTCCTGAGCATCCCCAACTCCACCAAAGTCAATAATTAAGTTTTCACTTACAAGCATTATTGAATTTGGCCTGGAATCTGAATGGGAAGGGGAATGCTGCAGCCAGGATGGATTTGGTCATGGCAGCAGCTGACAGGGCAGGGAGCTGGCACACTGGGAAGCTCTAATGGGCTCAGCTCATGGGCCTGAAGCAAAGGCAGTTGGAGTCAATAAAAAGGGACCAGCCTTGCTCGGGGGCCGGGGGGTTGTGTCACGCTTGATCTTGCTCACGGCTTTGGCTGCTAATGTCACATTTAAGGACCATGCAAATGCTGTTTGGGCCTGGCTCTGTGTGCAGAGGCTTAGGGCTTTGTACAGTAATGAGATTTTCCAGGCAGCTCAGCCCATGCTGCTGGAAAACCTTTGGAAAACCATTCCGGAGCTCTTCTGTAGTTCCATCTGTGGAACTCCGTGGGCACAGCGTGGGGTTCCCAGGCTGGGTGGCAGTGCTGGTGGGGTCTAAAGCCTGGATCTGTTCTAAGGAACATTTGATACTCTCAGCTTTTAGAGAAATGGCACCACAGTAGGATATCCCTCAGTCCTTCTTTGAGCAAACCATCAGCAGGATCATTTCCCTCAATCCTCTTCCCAGCTTTGGTTGGCCTTGGCTGGTGGTTTCCTCCCAGCTGACTGTCCCAGGATAGGCACACCCTGTTTCTCCCCCACCTTAAAAACTGATTTTTTTGGGGGGCGTTGCAAAAATACTTACATTTCTAGAGCTTTATGTGACCCTGCCTGTGTCCTTGGTGTTCCACGTTCCCTTGTGGGAATTCCCTCACCCTTCCCTGCCCCCCTGGTTGGCCAAGGCTGGGTTAAAGCAAATCAGGTGCTGTTTATGGAGGGGGACGAGGCAGAAAGCTGTTTTTCTCACTGGCCCCACAGTGGTAGGAAATCACTGATCTATTTATCTATCGAGATACAGATGTATTGAAATTTGGAAGGAGGTTCTTCAACCTTTAAATCCTTTCACATCACTCTGTGTTCCTGCTGTTAAGCTTTTGCTGTGTTAATGCCATCCTGGGTTGGTAATATTTACAGCCCCTAAATCAATGTTGAGGACGTAGAGAATATTGAAGGATCAACTCTACTTATTTCAAATGCACTTTAATATTTTGACTGCCCATCCAGAGTTTGGGAAATCACTGGGGTAGAATGATAATGAGAAGTTGAACAGTTTTATGATGGTTGGAGAGAACTTTATGGAAGTTGATAAATTCCATCTTGTAGGTTTCAATTTCTCATTCCCTACAGAGAGCTGGGGAGAACACATTGATACTGCCTTTCAAATTGGCTGGATCAGAGGGAACAGCAGCTAAAATCCATTACAACCCAATTACATCCATCAGCTGAAGCTGTGTGCATTCACTCGTGAACATCAGCATTTAATCCATAAAGAGGAACTAATGAGAAATTTGAAAATGGAATCCATGCATCAGTAGCTTTGGAGAGATTTTGCTGGGATTAATGAACTGCCAGAACATTGTCAACACACTGCAAACCTATTCTCTCTAGGTTTGTTTACTGACCAAAGACAGATTAGATTTTGTTGTTCTCCCCATCCTTCAGCCTGGCTTTTGTCTTATGGGCTGTTGCTTTTTTTCCCCTGACATTCTTGGTGCAGGAGGTGCCGTTTTATCCACTTGAAGGATCAAACACTTGTTTCTTTTTCATCTTTCTCTCATGGACATCTGGCTGGTTGGCTGGATGAGCACCCCCAGCATGTCTGTACCTCTGCAGAGCTCTCTTGTAAGAGCTCCAAGAGCCAAGGGCATGTGGGCAGGCCACGCTTTACAGCAGAGAAGGGGAGTCAAGACAGCAGCAATTGCTTTTTAAACAGTGCTGTGCTGTAGGAAACTTGCTGGAGAATTGCTGGTGTTCACTTGTGAGTTCACCTCCACGTTCCCTTTGTAAAAGGCTGTACTGGCTGATGGATTTTCCTGATTCTCTGGAGCTATCAGGAGGTGTTTGTCCAAAGAGGAGCCCACAGGAAAGCCAGTCTCTCCAATGGGAGATAAAAGGTGCAGTAATTGCAGAGATCTGGGGGGCTGGAGGTACAAACTGGGCAGGAAACTGTCCCTCACTGAGACTGGGAAGGACAGCAG
The DNA here is from genome assembly GCA_035047865.1 of Dendrocincla tyrannina. Taxonomy (NCBI): domain Eukaryota; kingdom Metazoa; phylum Chordata; class Aves; order Passeriformes; family Dendrocolaptidae; genus Dendrocincla; species Dendrocincla tyrannina. Next base: position 2,974,248 of record JAWWMP010000060.1, on the reverse strand, counting down.
GAGCAGCTGATGGTTTCTGGATGCAGGGTTGGCATATCCATCTCTGCCACTTAAAGACCCAGCCCTGTAATTGTGGTTGTGTTGGAGTTAAAATGCACATTAATTTCCACATGCCCTGTACCTGGAGGGGCCTTAAGAACACATTGGTATCTCAGCCCCGTGGAAACTTCTCTGAGCTGTTTCACACAGAGATGCTTCTCTCTGTTGGAAAACAAATCTCCTTTATATTCTGAGCCTTATTCTCCCCTGCTACCCAAGTGGTCTGGTAAGGCTTGATGGCTTAATATTTATTTCTTATTTATTTTGATGGATCTCTGTCATATCCACCAGCTGGATAGAGTTACTCTGCTTAACAGCACTGCAGCAATAGTTCCTCCCAGGAATCATTCCTTTCCTCTTTAAGCAGCAGAGCTGATCTCCAAGCAGACGTGTCTGACAGGCAGCTCCTCTGAGATCCCCTTTCCAATTGCACTCCTGATGTGGACATGACAGGCTGGGGAAGAAGGATGGTGGGGAGGGGGCAGGAGGATGGAAAGCTGGAGAGGGATCAGACCAGACCATGCAGTGGGAATTATGCCTTCAGCAAGAGGTGATGAAGGAAGGGGAGACACAGGAAAGGGAGAAGAGCAGAGAACTTGAGGCAGAACCTCAGGCTCGAGGGAGGAGGTTGGAGTGGCTCCCTCTGTGACCTGGAACATGATGAGCTTTGGGTCTCTCTCAAGGAAAGCAAAAATCTCTGTTCCCCCCTCATCCTCTTTGACTTGAGCCAGTTGCTTCATATCCAAATGCAATAATTTCCCATCTCTTCATCTGTTTGCTCCCCAAATGTAACTGCCTTCTCTTTCAGAATGGACAGATACTTAAATTGTTTAGAAACCTGCACTCAAATGTTTCATTTAAGAGCAATTTCAGCTCAGTAAATTGGGCCCACTTGCTGGAACACAAATAAGCACAAACCCCCTGCAAAGCAATGCACTGGGACAAAAGGTAAAGAGAGAACGTAGATGTGGATCAGGGTAAATGTTTTCCCAGCTGGTTCAGACAATTGCATCAGGTCCTTTCCTTCAGTCCCCTGGGGTTTTGAGCACAGACGGTTCTTCCTTTCATTCATCCTTTTTTTAAAATGTTTAACAAAATACGGACTGGGAAAATCTGCCAGCCAGCTGTGCTGTGGTTCTCCTCCACACTCGTGGCCCTTTGCCCACCCCGGGCTCGTTGTTGTCTCAGTTGGGGAGCAGCATTTGCAGGCAGCACAAAGCTCTTCATTGCTGCTTTCCTGGCTTTGCACCTCCCATCAGGGGGGCAGAGGAACCCCAGACACCCCAGAGCTTTGGGCTGGTGGAACCAGAGGTGGAGGGGGTAACAAAGAGGGCAGTGGCTCAGAATTCAAGCCACATCCAGACCCATCTTGCTGTGTTGACTGGTTCAAGGGATGTCTTTAGCCATGCCCTGGTAACTGATGGCAATTCTCCCTCGGAAAGGGCTGGGGCAGGTACAGGGGCCTTTCTGCTGCAGTCCCTTAGTGAAGAGACTTTATAAAGGAAACAAAATCACTGTGAATCAATTCTTGTGCAATAACGTTTCTTAAGTTAAGGGGTTTCAATAGAACCATCCCCATCTACCTGAACACAGCTCATCGCTCAGTGCCAGAAATCATTTGCTGTGCTTCAGCAGAAACACTTGGAATAGCTGGGCTGGGGGCTCCCCTGGACCTTCCTTGTCTTTAAAAGGACAATATTCTTTATCATTTCTTATTGACTTTAACCAACTCTGCAAAATAAAAGGGCAGAATCTTGTAGTAAAAACCAATGCGCTCAGCCCAACATCCCCCTTGTTTCAGATTCCTGAATGTGTGCTGGTTTTGTCTCAAAGTGGTGGTTCTGTCATAAAACACCTCCATAAATCATATTCCAGGAGCAGGTCTTAACTACCTCCTGTTTTCTTTTCAAATTCCTCTTGTTAATCATCCTGGCAGCTCTGACACTCAGAGCACTGCTGAAGTTTTGAGTGCCATGTGCTGAAAGCTCCATGGGAAGGGGAAATATTCCCTAGCTCCACCATACACTAAATATCTGTACAGGTTAATTCCCAGATGGAGTCTAGAGCATGCACACTGCACACAGGCTGCTCAGAGCCGGTGATGTAAGGGAACACGAGTGACACACAGATAGAGAGTGACAGACTGAATGCTTTGTATCAATACCCACATTGCAGTGCTTAAAGAACTTTCAGGGCTGAAAAAAAGCGAGTTGCACTACCCAGAGGTGTCCACCTTCCCGGAGTGAGCACAACAAATGCTCTCTGGCATCGTTTGACCTCTGAAGGCTGGCTGGGAGGTTGGTGTGCTCCGAGAGGTGCCTTCAGGAGCCCGAGCTGGGTGACCCTGCCCTGCCCAGCTGGGAAGGGGCTCCCTGGGGAACATCTGGGGGAACATCTGTCCCTGTGCCTTGCCTTCAACATTCCTGGCACAGCTCCTGCCTCTCCCGAAGCCCATCACCTCCGAGTAAATATTTGCTTTCTGAGTTCAGGTAGAGGCTGATTCTGACAGCCTGTAAAGATAAATTCCCTCTTCCACTATCCAAACACTGGGGGTTTATTTGTACCTCTGCAAATAAGTTGCTAAAAATAAACTGAGTTATGAAGTCTGTAACTTGGGACCTAAGTGATACTTAAAAGGGTATTTGTTTGAATTGATTTGATGACACAGCTCCAGCCAGGGCTTTCTTGGCAGCGCTTTCAGATTGCTCTGAAAATCTCTCAGCCCTTATAAAGGACAATTTGCCAACGATCTTTGCCTGCTTGTAGTTCTGGGACTGTGTACATTTTGTCCTGTTGTCTATTGCACAACCCGTGTACAAACTGCCCCTGGCACCACAGATTCAACCATACTTCCATTTTCCCACTATTGTTTTGACTATCTTCCCAATTCTATGGTCTGAACTAAATCAGCTTTGCTGTTTCCTGTGGCAGGTTTGGCAGTGAGCAGCCCATTAACAGTTCCTAATGAGGATCTGCTGTTTGCTTTCTTTCCCCTGTGTGCTGGTTTTGTTCTCCCTTCCTGCCATCCTCGGTGTCTTGCCCCCTCTCTGCACACCTTGGGGGGTGTGTGGTTGTGCTTTCCACCAGGAAAGAATCCACCCTTGGCAGAATGCATTTGGATTTTCTGGATGAAAAAAAAATCAGGAAACAATGAGGAAAATCTCTTTCTTCTGCTCCTTCTTAGCATCTCTGTGGGAAAAGCCCGTGTCCAATCATTGGTCTTGAGATCAGCTCACGATTGTGGGTCTGGAAAGTGCAGGGGGTGTTTATATCGTCTGTTTTCTTTGGTATAACATGGTATTTTTTGTATACTTAGTCCAATGGCTTGGGATTGAATTACTCTCCCCAGGGCAGGTATCTGATCCAGACTAAAAGCACCAAGAGACAGAGAATTCTCCAGTGCCTTTAGTGGTTTATTTCAATTTTTAATAGTGCGTGACAAGGGAAAACACTGATTTATTTCTGCTTCAATGTGTTTAAATGGAGCTTTAATTTCCCCCCCCGATATTTTTCCCCCTATAAACAAAGATTTATAAAGAGGGTGCTGAACTCTGCACTTCTGAAGGGCAGCTGTGTCTGTGCCCGAGCTGACAACAGGGAGGGAAAGCAGCAGAAACTGCTGTGCTAAACTGGAGTCACATTCCCTGCCACCCTTGGAGTTGTGGCTGGAAAGTTCTGGGACTGTGCAGTGAAAAGGCTGTTGGAGCGTGGAAAGAGGTGAGATTGACACTCCCCCGAAATTCAGGCAGGGAAATGCAACTTGAGAAACAAGCAGAGGCTTTTTGCACCTTTCCTCTCCTTTCAGATTTTCCCAGCTGGAATTTTACACCTCCCGTGGCTGAGCAGCACAAATGCTGCCCCTGGGCTCTCTGGCCAGAGGATGGATCCTGACAATTAATTCAGTTTCTACATGGAATTAGTCAAAGTTCCCTTTGGACCTCTTTGCATGGTCTGGAAACTCAGATTTTCCACTACGAACTGGTCGTCACAGGCTCCAATTCTGGATCATTCTTCCATGTGCTCCTCTGCAGGGACGGGGAGGATGGTGCAGTGGAAGGGATGGAAAAGGTGGGCTCGTGGCTAAGAAAACAGAAAACCTGGATTTATTGGTTCTGTGTGGCTGGAATCATGTCAGTTGTGGCTGGGAAAACACAGATGTCCAGTTTCTAAAGGTCCTGTCAACACCTGGAGAGACATCACCTCCTTGCTGTCCAAGGAGATCTGCTTCCAGCATCCATCACACCTGGAAATGTGCTGTTTTCTGGGAAATGGATGGTCATGAGGCTGAGCAGACACAAGAAGAGGGGAAAAGTCACCTTCCAGTGGGAAAACCCCTGGGAAATGCGTGGTCTTAAGGCAGGGTTTGGTTCTAAATGAGCTTTTGGGCAACTCTGAGTTCATCTGTTGCGTGTGACAATTAGTGGATACTCTCATGGAGGAGAAACAGGAATTGTGTGATCATTCAGAGAGGAGCTGGTCAGGGTTAACTAGAAATCTCAGGCGGAAAAAACATCTCAAATCGTGAAAACTTCGCTACTTATCTCAGTAAAATAGAAGGCAAAATTGATTTGAAAACTGGAGAGTGACCGTGTTGTTTCTGTTGTGTGGGAACAATTGGTTGTGATTTTAGCATGAAGTAAAATTTTGCCCCCTGAGTTTTCAATTTGCCTTCCCAGAATGCTGAGAACAAGTGAATGTGTTGCAGAGAGCAGGTTTTCTCCTAAGAAAAATCCCTTTAATTGGAAAGCACTGAATGAAAACAGGTCATGATCACTGCATTCCTGTCTTTCTTTCCCCCCTCCCACCTCCCTAAGAGACTCCTTTGCACTTCCCAGCTCCACTTTCTCTGTTTCCACTTAAATTTCTCAGTGCTCAACTTTCCTCTCACCTGGTTCTGGAGCTAAAGGAACGTTCTGACAGAGCTGGTTAGTGCAAGAAATGAGACAGGACGTGGAAGAGATGGAGGCTCTGATTAAATCCCCTGCCATTCTGGCACCTCTCTGCTTCAAAAAAACAAACCCAGGCTGAACAAAACAAGAAAATACACGTTCTTGTCTTTTCCAGAAGTTTCAAGATGAATCAAATCTATTTTCCTCCCAAACTTACAATTTAACCATTCCCATTTCTTCTATTCTTGCCACCTCCGCGAGTTTATTTTGAGATATATTTATTATTAAGGAAATTGGGGGGGGGGGGGGGAGAAAAGGATCTTTTTCTGATGACAAGCTCAGAGAGTTTCTCTTAGAGAAGACGAGGTGTTTGTGTTAATGGTTTCCTCATTTCCAGCCCTGCTGAGAAGTGCACAGGAGTCTCTCAGCCCTAATGAGGTTTGGCATTTACAAGGTGTGAGGGCTGGGAGGAAAACCCTCCTGTCCATCCACGCTGGGATCGGGGGCAGCAGCACTGGCAGCACTCCAGGTCTGCTGCCCACCAGCCCCTGAGGTGACCCCAGGAGCAGGACTGTGGGCTGGGTGATGCCTCGGTTGGATGTCACCGGAGTCCCCAGAGGGGAAGGGCAGCAGAGGGAGGAGCAGCTGCGCTGTGGGGGGGTCACCTTTGCTCAGTGTCTCCTGCCCATTGCACCCAACAGGTCCATGTGCAGCCCCCATGAACCAAAGTGCTGCTGCTGCTCAGCCAGAGCCCGATAAAGTCCATAAGAGGAGCCACAACGGGGTCCTCTCTGGCTCTGACCTCACTCAGGAGATGTTTCCCCTTTGTTTCCTTTCTCCAAGCATTTTGGCTCTGCCAGGTAGGTGCACATTTGCCAAAAGGAATGTTAATTGCCTATTTACTGCATCCCGGCTCGTTCAATTTACTCACAGATCTTTTCCTATTCGGGGCCCAGCAGCAGATTCATTTTCTTTCTCTCTCTCTCTTGTTAATCTCTTTACTGTCTGAGTAAATGCCACAGGAGCAACACTCCCACCTCCTGAAAAGTCACTGGCTCTGCACATTAAAAATAAAAACCAACCCAGCTCTGAATCCCTGGAAGGGCAAAGTCACATCCCTGAGAACACACAACTGCCTGGAACCAGCCAGGTGGGAGGATGGATCAACACTGGACATCGTCAGAAAGCTGGGCACATTCGAAGGAAGGTCTTTGATGGGCATTTCTATGAGGTCAAGACCTTCCTTCCTCCATGTGGGATATGTCTGGATTCCCATCTCCCGTTTCAGTAGCACAGGTGTTGGCATTTGATGGATTTCAGTGGAGCCTGGAGAACTTCTGCCAGTTCATTCTTGTGGTAGGCAAAGAAAACAGGAGAACAGATGGGAGTGTGTGGCAGAGTTTGAACCCCCAGGGAGGGAAGAAGGAACACCAAGGGCTGTTGTGCTCATGAGGGCTCCAGCCCAAGGTCATTCAGCTTTTTGTGTCCTTTACATGCTTCACTTCAGGACTTTTAGCAGCATCTCAAAGGGTTTTCATTAGCCCAGTGAAGGAACAGAGCAAAGGAGGTTAAATTAGGGAGTTCTCAGCTGGGCAGAGCTATGAGAAATCTCCCAAATCAGCTGCTCTGAGCAAAGGCAGAATTGCCCCAGGTCTGCACCACTGCACCTTCCAGAACAGGGGGACAATTGGCAGAAGCAGCAAAAGGCTTTTTTCAGTCTCTTCGCTGCTGCAGTCAAGAGAAAAAAGACCTGATTTCTCACCCCTGGCTGTTACTTGAGGAAAGGGACTTATTTGTGACCTGAGAGGAATGAAAATGTTCAATGACAGCCACGTGTCACTTGGCTGTGCAGCCCAGGTGAGGTGACAGGGGGTGAGCACCTCATGGACACCAAGGGGGTGAATTCAGGCTGTACCAAATTCTCAGCTGCAAAACTGCCTGAACACCCTCCTGCTACACCAGTCTCTGCTTTGCCTTGGACTCCCCATCCCTGGTAGGTTTCTGCTCCTTGGTAGCAGCCAGCTGGAAGAGTTAGCAGGTGGGAAGAATTCGTGGACTTCATCAAAGGCACTAAAGACACATTTCCTTCTGTTTGTCTAAAAATAGCGGGGCTTTTCAAACACCAACCAACCAGGTGCAAATTACAACATCTGGCACACTTGCTGGACAGGAGCCAGGAAGGATCAAACAAGGAGTTGTGCTGGAAAAAGTAAGAACATTTGTATAATCAAGGCTGACTTTGCCAAATATTTGGGATGTACAAAGGAAAACAAACCCTATAAAAGGCTGTCTTTGACAAAGATTGAAACCTTGTGGTTTGCTTATGTAAGATGCACACATGACTTAAATTAAGGACACTGGTGTCCTTTCTTGAACAGGACATTTCTCTGGACCAGGGTCTTGATGTCCATATTTAAATTCTTATTTGCATATGCAGATTTCCTGCAGCTCTTCCCCTGCACTGCGATAGCTCTGAGCAGGCAGGACCTGAAGGATCCCAGCTTGTGTTCATTTGCACTGACTGTGCCTCCCATACGAGGGGCTGTCACGTCCCAGGGATGCTGCTGAGATTAAATATGACCATGAACTGACTCTAGAATTAGATTCTTGATTCTCTGGGGTTTCGTTTTCCCAGCAAGGCTGGAATGTTCCGTGTGGACTAAGAACAAGTGACTAATGGGAAGCAAAAGGGAGTAGGATTGAAAATGGAGCATCTCAGTGTGAAGTAACCCCAACTCCCACCTAACCTTTCCTAAGCAAGGATCTTCTTCAGTTCTTTTAATTATTACAGACTGGTGAAAAACATTTTGTTCTGGAGATCCTCCAAAAAAAATATGTATTTACTCAATTGATTATTGCAATATTTCCATTTAATGCCTTTCCCATGGTTCGAGTTTATCAGATACAGCACTTCCTCAGAAGATGTGCTGCTTTCCTTCAACCCTCCAACCAAGACTCTTGAAAAACCAAGTAAAGACAAATAAAACCTTCCCTAAGGCAGAAATTGCAGCTGGGCAGTGACAGAACCACTTTGCCATCTCACGCCTCTTCCTCCCTTTCAACTGGCATCAAACCAGCCCTGCTCCCTTCCAAACCCTGACGGGGGGCCGTGATCAGTGAAGGGTTGTACAGCCGTGAAGAGATTTCACCTGCACTTCGGAAGGGTCAGGTTTGAGTCTGTTCTCCTTCCAGCCTGGACTGAGTGCCCTGTGAGCCATCAGTGCCACGCAGATGTGAGAGGAGCCAGACCCACAGGGCTCCTGCCTTGCAGCAAAGAGATGAATCTGATCAGGCCCCTGCTCTGAGATTGCCCTGGGCCCAGCAAGGCTCCTTATAACCTTTTTCCAAACACAACTTTTCTGATCAACTTGTCAAAGTGTGGCTAAAACGTTATCAGCTCTGGCTCTTTGCTGCCGGGGTCAGGAAGGGCTGCTCCCTCCTGCTCCTGCCTTTGTGCCAGGGATGCAGCTCCTGCTCAGAGCTCCCAGAAAACGCCACTCCCCGCTGCTTTCAGATCTGTTTGTCAGGAGAGGAGAGCTCAGAGAAACCCTGGCACGCACAGACTGTCCCTCCCTGCTTTCATCTCGGGGACACAGAATTGCTCCTGGCTCCTGCAGCTCCTGTCTGTGCCTGGTGTGGTTTTAACCTTGTTTTTTCACACCCATGGACCCATCAGGTGGGGCTGGAGCTGGAACACCTGGCAGGGAATGTCACAGGGCTAATGGAGTTAGTGGTGCCCCTGCACCGGTGCCCGGAGTGCAACAGCATCACTTACGTTCAATACAAGCTGAATTGTTGTTGTAAGTGGGTTGTGGAAAGGAATGTGATTCAATGGAGAGCTCAGGGTCAAATTCTCCACTCTGGAAACTCCTTTGGGCTCAGATAAACCCATAAGGCTCCATAAGGGGCTGAGTGTGGTGGTGATTCAGTAACACCTTCAATCCCCACAGCACCTCTTGGGCCATGCACTGACACCTCACCTGGACCCAAAAGCTGCCTTTGAGGCACAGTGGGAATGACTGGACTAAACTGTGCCCTGCCAGTGCCCAGATGCACAAACCCCACAGTGAGGCACTGCTTGGAAAAGTGCCATGAGTGTCACATCACATCCCCCAAGGTGCCACCACCCTGCCGTCCCACGAGCCTTCCTGGGTGTTTTTACAGCTCCAGGTGTAGTTACAGGGTCATCCTGCAGGTCCAGAGGGTTAACAGTGGAGTTACACCACAACCCCTTGAGCAGGGGAGGTGTAATGGTCCTGAAAACCAGGAATGCTGGTGATGGGAATCACCCAAATCCTTGGGAAGTGCTCCTGGAATGAAGAGCTCCACCAGCCAAGCTGGGGGAGGAGTCCTGGGGATTTGAGGGTGACAGTGGCAGCTGCACTTGGGATCAGTGGATCTTTTCCACAAATGCTCCCATGGAAATAAATGGAAGAAGGGATGAGCTGCCCTAAATGGAGTCATGGTGATTTTTTGGTTATTGAAACTGGTCAGGAAAGTGTTGATCTCGTTAAATCCATTTTATTCACTTTTTTCCCCCCAGAAAAGGGGATCACTTTTGACAGAACTTTTTTAATGCTGATCTCTGGCAGGTGTAAGCGAGGAGTCGAATTCAATGTGCTCAAAGCAGCAGCACTGATGGGGAAATTAGGGCTCTTGGTGAATTGAGAGCAATATTGAAAAAAAATAACTAACAATGAGCTCTTTACCAGGATCCGTGTTTTCCACTCCAATTCCCCAACTCCTGTCAGCAGGAAAGTGTTTAAACCAGAGCAAGGCTGGGCACAAGCCTCTGAAGGTGCAAAGTGAAAGTTCATGCTTATCTTTGAGGGAGCCACAGTTTATTAAAATATCAGTCACCTCTACTGAAAAAGCCCCATGTGGGACCTACAGGACCTTCACTGCGTTCTAGGATTTAGAGCTCAGTGATTCAAGATGAATTAATGCACTCAAAAACTTGGGGCAATTCCATTAGTGACTGAGTGGGTCTCTGATTGCCTAAATACAGTAAAACCCAATCCTTGTCCTAAAAGCCTGGGCTGTAAGAGGGACCCTGGAGAGCTTCACTGGGGGAATTCCAGGAGTGCTGATGTGATTTGGTGTTTAGACCCGGCTTAAACCCAGCAGGACGTGTGGGCCTGTCTGCTTGGGAAAATTGGACTTATTGCTCATAACACAAGCCCTGCTTTTCCCAAAATGTGTTGTTCCTGCAGGCCTGAGGTGCAGCAGCCAGGCACTGATGTGATTACCCAACAAATCCCAAGCACTTGGCTGCTGATTTTCCTCCCCAACGTTTCTAACAGTGTTGGGGGAAATCCCCCAACTCCTTTTCACGAAACCATTAGATCTAATCATGCTGAATCATGGAAATTGTTTTTCCCAGGGATGATTCATCTGTCCAGGCTGTGAGAAAATAAAACCAATATAAGTCCCTATTGCCTGAAAAGAGAGCAAAGTCTATACCTTTCAAATAACTTCATATCCTTCAGCACTGGTAATAAATATCCTCCTTTTACTACCAAGCACTCTGCTCAGTGCCTGTGGCCCTGAATTATTTGGCTCACATATGAAATACCTCTGGATATGCAAATTAGTAGCAACTTTAACTTTTTTTTTCCCTCTTTCTCGTGTGTTTCGTTGTCCAAACACTTCGTATTTAGACCAGCCTTACAATGCCCAAGTACTGTAGTTTTTGTGCTATTCTTATTTATTCAAGCATTAAACCTCCCCCTGGTTTTCAAGAATATTGTCTCAGGTCAAGTTTTCAGCTGGTATAAATCAAAGTCCAATTCCAAGGCCCTGCACAAAGAATTATGGACAAGTTTCTGGGCTATTTTTAAACCTTCCAGAAGGTTGCAATAGCACATAAAGATCCATAACATGCCCAGGGCTTTGTGTTTTTAATTCCAGCTGCCTGAAATTTTTATTCAAAACTTTGCCAGCAGGAAGTGGCTTTTTCATTTACAGGAAAACTCCTGCAGGAAAGGGCCTTTTAGAAATTAAAAAAAGGAACAAAAAGAATAATAAACATTCATGTTCACTTCTTATATATATATAAAAAACTCCAAATATGTGATTTTCTAATTAAAATATCCCTTTAGTGGGGAGATTCAATAAGCATTTTGCAACCCAAGGGAAGAAAAGCACCTTTGGGGTGGCATTGCAGGGGTTTAAACCCCTTTCTGCTCCCCCCTACAGCTCGAAACTGTGTCAGAAATTACAGGGGGGGTGGATTTTATCTTGAAAGAGCTGAACTAAAATTGATCCAAGGCAACAAGAGGAAGAGCCTGATGCAAAACAAGAGGAGCTGTGGGATCTCTGCTGAGCTCATGTGATGGAGATCAGACCCCAAACTTGTTTCCTGGAGCCTCCTGGTCCCTCTGACCATGAAACCCTGCGTGGTAATCGATGCAGTGCTGACTCCACGTGGGATTTGCCACCTCCAGGCTCTCCCATCCTGCTTCCCACAGCCTCAGGCTCTCCTGGCAGTGCTGCTGATCTCTCACACAGTTTCTCTTGGGTTGTGAGATGTGAGGGCAAAAGAGGCAAATCGCTTTTTTAAATTTTTTGTGTCTTTAGTCCTGAAGGTGCCACAAAGAATTTACTGTTCTGCTTCACAGGGAAAGGAAAAGCTGCCCCTCAGACTGTCAGCTCTGCTGAGCCTCTTGGGCCCTTTGGATCCGTAGGCAAATCCCAATAATTCAGCCTGACCACTGCTTGAACATGGTGGTGCAATAAACTATTGCTTTCATCCTCCAACCAAAGGGAATTGGAATCCTCAACCCACAAAAAACGGGCTATGTTTCAAAATTGAATTTAAACACCCTTTTGTTTTAGTTCTAAACAGTCAGAAATCCTTTAAACTTTAAAGACAACAACCTCAAACCACCCCAAACCACCCAGAGAGGTGGCAGGACCAGGAGTTGGGTCCTTTCCAGCCCGGGATGTTCTACAATTCCCAATCCTCATCACTTCACTTTGGCTCAGGGACAGGTACCACATTCCCAGACAGGATTCCCAGGCATCCTCCATCCTCCTGTCTCAGCTGAAACCAAAAGGAAGACACGGATTTTTTGCCCATCTCCCAGTTTTTGTGCTGTCTATCCACAGGATCCAGAGGAAAGCAAGGAAAGGTGTGTCCTGAAGCCTGAGATGCTTCTGGGCTCTGAGAGCCTTTCCCAGCTGTTGCTGTGCCTCCCACAGAGCTGAGAGAGCCCAAATCGAGGTGTCAGGGGGTTTAATTTGGTTGGAACCCACCACAACGGGCTGTGAGGCCACAGAGAATTTCCTCCTGCCTTTTTGGTCTTTTCAGTCAGAGTGGCTTGGCCAGGAGGAAAGATTTTGGCCATTGCTGCATCTGCCTGTGTGTTCTGCTTCCTCACAGAGACTTCTGCAGTGGGAAAGGCGTGAAGTAAATCCTCCTTCTGGGGCTCACTCTGGCTCTCTGTCATGCACTTGCTTTGCCTCCCCGTGACTCTGCTCTTCTGCCTATAAAATAGGTAGAAAAGAGGCATTTAACTGCTGCAAAACACCTTGAGCTCTAGAGGACGAGCAGCTTTTATTTCATTTGTTGCATTATTTAGCAGGATTTTGACTCTCAGTCACAGCACGAAGCCTCCTGTGAGTTTTGGCTGATGGTTTTGAGCCATGAGACAGTGGGGTTTGCACTGGGCAGACCCCAGTCAGAGATCCTGGAGGTTCTCACCTCATCCATGAACTGGGAGCACCCTCGGAAGTTCTGAAGGCCTTTCTGCAAGGCTGAAAATGGAATTATCACTTACCTGTGTGTTGGAGGAGGAAGGGGAGCTCCCCCAGGGGTTCAGCAGCCACTGGAGCAGGAGGAGGGAATGCTGCTGGCACTTGTCCTGCAAGGAGCTTGTGCAGAAAGGGATTTTGCTGCACCTCCCAGATGTTCATCACCTTCTGCTGCTCAGGATTTGATGAAGCTCCATCATTTTCACCCTCGTTAGAGGAGAACTTGCCAAGTGCTTGGGGCCAGAGCCTTGAAAGAGGTCTCTGCTGCTCACTTATGTAACACCAAATATGCTTGCACAGTAAGGAAGCCCATTAAATATTTAAAGCCCGTCCTTTCCTCAAAAGCAGAGCAGCAAAGCTGATTTTCCGTGGAATTTAACATTAAACTCTGGCAATTTGTACAGCTGTGCATATAAATAGGCTGCACATCCTCTCCGGAGGCAAAGGCCACGCTGCCTCCTCCATCCCAATGCTCCAAGTTCCATAGCAACAACCTTCCCTCGCTGTTTCCATGTTATTTATCCCAAGGGACGGGAAAATTGGGATAAAGCACTGTTGGGTTTCGAGAGACCAATGAATGGGAGTTGATTGTAATAGTTTCCCTTAATCACTTCATTTTTTTCTCTTCATGGAGCGGGGTGGGTGAGAGCAGATACCAGCCGTGGGGACTGGGTGGCACAAAGCTGCTCCTGGGGAAGAAATCAGAACAGACAACTGCCTGATTTCACTTAACGCAATTTGTTCCATGGCTGATCTTGAGCCCTCTGCTTCATTACCTTAGACAAACTTCAGCCTGGTTTCTAAGGAGGCAAAGATTCTTATTTGCAATTAGAATTACCCAATTACACAGCACTCACAAGCCACGGTGCATGTTTAGCTCCCACTGATGGGAGCTGACTTTTGAAATGCCAGGGATATATTCCCTCAAATAATAAACACTTAGAAGTTCCTGTCACGGAAGGATCTGTACAAACAAAACCCAAGGAACTCACTCCCTGTGCTGAAACAAGGCTGTAACATCATGAATTTCAGTGCAAATCCCCCACGGGAGGATTGCATTTAGTGAAGGTCTGATGGAAAATGTGGGCTGGGTGGTTCACTCTGACCCTGTGTTAGGACCAGGGGTTGAGCCAGGGAATCTCAGAACCCCAGAATGGTTTGGATTGGAAGGAACCTTAAAAATTATCTCGTTCCAACACCCTGCCATGGACAGGGAACTGGAAGTGCAGTTGGTCTCTGTCATCATGGTCTGAACTTCATTAGGCATTGAAGTATTAGGGAGTAATGGCTGTGTGTTCTCCATTTGCATCTGCAATGTACTCTGGCTGTATTTCAAACAGAAATTATATCTTTCAGAGTGCTTTCTTCCATATTGTTTAACTTCTGCCTTCATTTTCCAAGGAGCCAATATTGGCTTATTTCAATCTCGTGCATTTTATGTCCTTATTTATCATTGGGGTAGAAGGACGTTAATTGACTCGCTGGTAATTCCAAAGCCTCCTGCTGAGGGAGCATCAGAGGGAATTGGTTGTTTTTGCTGGCTCTCCAACTAGTTAATTGAGAAGCTATTCAATTATAGGTAATATACTTTTATTGCTAATAAGATATTCTGGTATCAACAACATCCCCAATTCTGAAATGAAATTTGCAGGAATTATAAGAAACTTGAAACTGCTTGGCTAAAAGGCTTCAAAAATGAGCCTTCCACAGAAATCCTGGAATCAACAGCAGCTCAGAGCAGTGAAAAGTAAATCAGTGAAAGTCTTAGTGGAGTTTCCTTACTATTTATTTACTCTGAGTTGTGAGAGGGGCATTTGTAATAAGGGGAATTTGCTGCAGGTGTATCAGGCTAAAGAGCTGTTCTTAATGCAGGTTGTCAAACAGCAGAGCTGAAACACAGTTAATACTGCTCTTTATTATCTAATTTGCCAAGATTAGATCTCTTCTTATGCATCACTTCACAAGCTCATCTTCACCCCGGTGTTAGCTCCTTCAGTTATTGAAGAACACCTCTGGTAAATAAATATCAGCTCTGGGGATATAATTTGTAACCCCAGTGCCTGGAAGCCCAGAGGGAGCACAGCCCCTCGAGGGGATGGGCAGCTCCCCCAGACTGAAGGACAAGCACTTTAAATAGCAGCAGAAAGTCCTAGTTATTGTTATTCCTAATTCTTGTGGGGACAAAAGATCTAGGGCAGAGTTAAAACATGATCTAAACATGAACTTAGTCCCTCCACCCCTCTCTCAGTTCTTCATGATTTTTGTGTCCCTTTTAAGGACCAGCTGGAGTCTTTTTTCCCTTCCTGGGGTCTTGTGGGAGCGAGTTCTTGATTTCCAGCAAACCTTTGCAGTTCACCTTTAAACTGAAATGTCTCTTGAGTGCATCCAGTGAAAGAACCTCAGCAATTTCCCATGGGAGGGTATTCCATGGACTTCATAGATAGGATTTACCTCACAGAGTTTTTCCAATCTTTAATGTTTAGTATGAAGTTTTCCCTCTATTGCAACTTGTTTCCAGTTGTTCCTCACTTACAAACCTACTCAGAAGGACTAAAGGATACAATAGGAGTTAAGCACAGGTACAGTTATATTTTTGCTTCTTATTACTTAAATCTTCTTTTGGGATGGGGTTTAGGAAGTTGCTGTGCATGTTTCTAAGGGCTTTGCTAAATCAGTGGACAGTTCCTCAAGGGAAGGTGGGTTAACCTTGGAAATGGAATCTGCTGCCCCCAAATCTGACCTGGGGATCTTCCCGTGTCCACCAGCAGGCTCTGACTGGGAATTTGGCTCCTTGGGAATGACTCACATGGCAGGAGAGAGGAAATGAGAATCAATCCCCAGCCTAATGAGTACCTAAAATAGCTTCTTTTCCTTCCTGTGTCCCCAAAAGTGCCTGCAGGAGTCCAGGATCCAGCCCTGAGTGGGGAAATCAACCCACCCGCGCTCTCCATCCCACCTGAGCCACTCGGTGCTTCGCTGCTCGCTTTCAAACACCACAATCTGTTTGTGTCTGTCCGTTTTCTTCCCCCCAAGGGCAAAAAGTTGTTCACAGCACCAATATAAGGGGAAGAGAAGTATGAGAAGATTGGTTTGATCAGAGGACTATCATGTCCCAGCAGCAGATTGATTTCCTCCCTCCCCTGCCCTGCGTGCCCCTTTCCCCCCGCGCCGCTGCTCCGAGTGTCTCTCCATGCCTTGCATGTGTGGCTTTTGATTAGGGCTTGTCTGCTCCTAATGCCACACAAACAAGGCTCTGGCATGGCCCAAGGGCTGCCTGACCCTCCTTCTGGGGCTCAAAGGACGTGCAGTTGTTCACTTGTCACACTTCGCCCACTTTTCTGGCAGCTTGGAGTCCTGGGACAGCCCCTCTGTGCTGCGTGAGGAAGGAGGCAAAAGCTGGGAAGCAAAATGCTGAAATACACTGAAATGCTAAATAACCTTAAATACTACGTGATAAAAAAAACATACTAAAAAGCAAAGTGTCTTTAAACAAAGGCAAAGCAGAGCAGGGCTGGATGTCTCTGCTCACGTCCTCAGCCCCTGCTGTGCTCCCAGTGCAGGCTGGAGCTTTGATGGACAGGGGGAAACATGAGCAATAATATTTTAACACTTGGTATCAAATCACCTTTTGTTTAACAGGGATAAGGAAACAATCCAATTTTAATAATGCCAGATCACTCTGCCCAAATGGAATGGGAACAGGAGATGAGAGGCTGGTAAACAGTGTTGCCTGCCAGCAGGAAAACAGGTTTTAATCCTGTAAATCACAAAAGGAAATTGCTAAGGCTGTATCTCACACAATTAAGCCAATTTAAGCCTGACTATTAGGGGGGGAAAGATTACTCATAAACTGTGGCATTTCAGTGGGGAGGTTTGGGAGAGTGTTGATTCCACACCAGGTTCAGTCTCCTGTCTTTTCCCAACCTACATCCAGGAAGCAACTTAGTTCCATGGAAGTTCAAAGCCTCCTGTACACAGGGGATGTTTTCCTCTGGAAATCACACAGAGCCAACCTGCCTTACACAGTGTCAAGCCCTGAGCTGCTGGAGTTCATCCCTCCCTTCATACCACATGGAAATAAGGCATTTCTGGGGGGTAAAAGCTAGTTCAGGGCCTCCCAAGCCAGGAAAAGGAGCACGTTTTTGGATGTGTCATTTGATTATTTCCCTTTATTGAGGAGTGATTAAAGGTTTAATCTGCTCCCTGGTTGCTCCCAGGGCAGTAGCAGGAGGCGGGAATGTTACACTCTGGATTTAGGCTGAAACCCAGTGGGATCAGACTGGAACATTGTCACTTTGGAACTGGAATCGGGTCTGGTTCTCTGCTCTCTGCCATGTGCTGAGGAAAGAAAAGGGGGAAAATAACACCGACAAACAAACAAACAAACAAAAAATAAATAAATAAAGCTATTTGTGAGCTCCACAGCTTGAACACCTCGGGTGGAAGCGATGAATTTTCAATCTCGGAAAGCAAACATTCTCCGGAGCAATGTGGTTTGCATTATCCAGGTGGTGATACAGAACGGGGTGGGCGGGTTTCTGCTTTTGTTTGGGCTGCTGGATAATAAGCAGGCTTTTCTTATTTACAGAAGGAAAAAGGGAAAAACGGAGGAATAAATTGTAAAGGTGATTTGGCCAGATTGATTTTATCAGCCCTCCACCAGTGCTCTGATAGCTCTGAGTGGCTGCACCGTGGGGAACAGAGTGAGGAGATTGAGCAGCAACACTTTGGGTTCCTCCAGCAATCAAATGAAACCTCTGAACGACCTGAAATATAAAGAATAAAAAAAAACCACAGCAGAAGCAAACACGAAACCGTTTGTTAAATTGTTGCTGTGAAGATTAGGAAAGTTCAAAGAATAAGTTTTTTAAATTGCAGTCTGAGTTGTTTTGTGGTGCTCACTTGGAAGAGAAGGCAGGAGCAGCTGCAGCCCCTGCTGGGATGCAGGATGGGCTGAGCAGGGCTAAGTGTGAACAAACACTTGGGGAAGCAGCTTTGCTGTTCAGAGCACAACAACAACAGTGGGTAACAACATTCCCTGCACTCCTCTGAATCTTTTAGAGCATTTCACAGAGCAGGAGCAGCATTATTATGTGTGTGATGGTGGGGGGGAAGCTCAGAGAAGTCCTGAACTGCTGGTGCCTTCTTTTTGCCCTGCTCGGAGCCAGCTGAGAGCATCTCTGGCTCCTGAAGGGGCATTGCAGTGGTGCAGAGATGCCAACCTGCATGGTAAAATGGGCAAGGATCGGATAAAACCTTGCTCAGTTCTCCCTGCTAATCAGCTCGGGGTTCCACGTGATCCCCATCATTCCTCCTGCATGAGTTTGGCATTTCTTTGCTTCAGTCCACAGAGATGATGAACCCAGTTAAGGAGGAGCACAAAGTGAATCTATTTATTATATAGCATAGTGTAGATTTTTTTACTGTATTATTTGATTCATTTCCAAGATAAATTTTCTCTTAAGGACACTCCACTCTGTCTGAGTTTACTTAAAGTGTTTTAAGTTAACTCAGTGGCATGGGTTTTTTCCATCATAACTGCAAGGCAGAGATCCAAGGAATAGAAACAAAGCTCAGTCTCCTGGGCTCTGTGAGCATCATCTGACACTGCCAATTTGTGGGCAGCAGTTAATTCCTCTGTGAATGCTGGAGGTTTTTAGAAATCCTTGGTCCTGGCTTGTCTAGGTTTGTTTAGTGTTGTTAAGTTTCTAATTCACTTCAGAATAAATCCATCCCTGGGTTCAGAAATTCCTGGAGGGGCAGATGCCCTGTCAGGGTCTGTACCAAATCCTTTCCAGGAGAAAGGACTCAAACCCCTGTTTGGAACCCCCTGGCCTGTAGCAAAATCATTTTGCATTTGGATTTTCCGCCTCTCAGGGTGTCCACAAAGCTAAAAATCCCTCAGGTGAATTGTAGATGGAACAGCCAAACTTGTGAAATGTTTCAGGTTTGAAATTTATTGCACTGAAAACATTTTGCTTGCCTGAACATTTTGGGCTTAGAACTCCCAGTGTCAGGGTGTGTAGGTACATGGAATGAGGGATCATTCATGTTCCAAAGGACTTAAGTAAACCCCAGAGAAAAGCCAATGCAGGTAGACATAGCACCCGAAATACGTCCACAAGCTTAGGCCAAAAATGAGTTAGCAGAAGGAATGTATTTTTAATGAGTTCAGAATGGTAATTACCAGGGTGCCCTCCCCCCTGACTGCACCGGGGCGTGCACTGCAATGCGAGGAACTGGGATGCTGCAACTCATGTCACAGATTTCACGTGAGGGACAAACCCACAGTCCCCAGGGGGTGTTTATTGTCACATGGCTGAGCTCTCAGTGAGCCCCAGCCTGCTCCAGCTGCTTGTCACTGGGGAGAGCAGAGTTCAGCAGCATCATTGATATTAATATTAGTCTTAAAGAGCATCTTGTTTTCCTACGCTTTTTCAAGTTGGCATAAAATGAGGTTTTTAAGAGACATTTTTTTCCAGATAAGGCTCTTGTACATCTTATTATTAATAATAAAGAATATTCCACGGAGCCCTTGATAACAGCTCCTGTTAGGCCTGGAGAGCAGTGAAGCAAAGAGAACATTGTAATAAGGTCACAAATGCTGTAAATCACCGGCTTCTCAGCCTTGCCAACACCTCACCGTGGGCCAGGAGGGTTTCACTTCATTAAATGTGAGAAGTCACAACTCACACTAAATCACAGCACTGGAATCATTAACCAGAGAACATCAGGAACTGCCCCACGTGGAGATGAGCTCGTGCTTCCCTGGGAACTCCTGGCAGAGGATGGAGCTGGGCAGGGGCACAGCATGTCAGCTCCTTTGAGTACCCCAAATGCCCCTTGGCCACTGGAAATGCCCCCACTGCTCCGTGCCTTTGCCTTTCATCCCCTGTCCCTTCGCAGCTTTGGGGATGGGGAAGAGTTCCTACCATGTTCACACAGGATAAAAACCTCGGGGGGGCTCAGGGTCCAACTGCCCAATCTCCAGGAGCCAAAGCTCCTGAGTCCCATTATCCTGCTGGAATTTGGTGGTGGAAGTGCCTGGTGCTGTCTGAGGGAGGATCCAGAGGGATGCTGCTCCCCAGAATGGGATCTGGAGCCAGGAGCAGCCCTTCCCTCCCAGCATCTCTGCAGAGCTCACCCCTTTGCAGGTCCAGAATGAAAGGAAAGGCTCTTTCCTGCTGCGGCCCCAACATGTGAATATTTGTAGGGGATTCTGCAGGACTTTTGGGGGCCTCCCCTGAAGGGCAGAAGGTTCTGGTGAGCAGCTGCTGGTGCTGCCGCTCCCACCCTGGAGCCACTTTTCCTCACTTTTCCTTGGAGCTTGACTAAAACCATTTGGGTTTGTGCACTGGTGCAGCTCTTCATAAAAGAGGGAAGTGAAAAATCGGGGTTTAGCCCTTTAATTGGCTATTTCTGCTGCCACAAGTCGGGTGAACCCGTCCATTCCTTGTGATCTTTGTTGCTTGGGGTTGTTGCTGCTGTGGTGGGACCTGCACATGAGGAGCAAAGAAAGAGTCAAGTTCTATTTTTCATCTGAATTTACCTGACTTCGCCATTTAGGTTTTACTTCTTGTGTCTTTTCCAACTGCTGTGATATTTCTGTGCTCCACACTGGTTGTTCAAGAGTGTTATCAAGTCATCCCTTAACGGGGTTGTAAAAAGCCAAATCTTGTCTTTGATGAGCTAAAGCTTTAAAGCCAACAGAGCAGCACATTTAGGTGAACAGGTTCAGTTACTTGTTGTTGTTTTAATAATCTGAGTTATTTCGATCAGTTATTTTGAATTTTGTTTGAAAATGCAAAGAAGGTGAGAGCAAACCGTGCCACTCTTAGCAATCCAACCCTTGATTTTGGCTCATAAATCACGTGTGGCTGGAACAGAGAAAGCAGAGGGAGCAGGTAATGGGATTCATCAGGTTTTGCTGACTTAAATAATAAAAGCTGCCACCCCAAAGAAATGAAATGTGTTCAGTGTGCAAAGGGAATAAAAATATGAACTCATCCTGGCTAATGGCTCTGAGAAGTAATATAAAGATATGCATAGATTATTCTGAGTCTTAAAAAAATAAAAAAGAGAGAGATGCATCCAATTTACATAAAATGTTAATAGTAATCTTAGGGGTAAGAGATTTCCTTTGAAACACAGGGATCATTACAGGGGCTGCTCAAGTGGAGTCTTTGTCCTTGAGTGTTTTCTTTGGAGTCCCATTAAACACACGTGATGGCACCTTGGGACTTCAGCTCTGCTGAGCTTGGCTGATGATCCAACCCCACCAGAGCTGCCTCTTTGGGTGGAGCTCCATTCCAGAAGGATAACCGAGTGTGTGTGGAGAAGGTGTGGAGCAGTCCCTGGAGCAAGGAGACTGAGCTGTTGTCCAGACATCCCACCAGGACTCTGTGGCAGATTCCAGCTGAGTGGCACAAACCTGGAGCCACCTCCTTCCTTTTTCATTCCTCCTCTTTACCTGGTGGAATGGCACAGACCTGGAGCCATCTCCTTCCTTTTTCATTCCTCCTCTTTACCTGGTGGAATGGCACAGACCTGGAGCCACCTCCTTCCTTTTTCATTCCTCCTCTTTACCTGGTGGAATGGCACAAACCTGGAGCCACCTCCTTCCTTTTTCATTCCTCCTCTTTACCTGGTGGAATGGCACAAACCTGGAGCCACCTCCTTC
>JAWWMP010000060.1:2939143-2952785 GCA_035047865.1 Dendrocincla tyrannina | reverse complement strand
TGGCACAAACCTGGAGCCACCTCCTTCCTTTTTGATTCCTTGACTTTACCTGGTGGAATGGCACAAACCTGGAGCCACCTCCTTCCTTTTTGATTCCTTGACTTTACCTGGTGGAATGGCACAAACCTGGAGCCATCTCCTTCCTTTTTCACGCCCCCTTCACCTGCCAGTTTTGCCCTGCAGAGGTCATAACAACCAGCTGTCCACACAACCCTCTGGGGAAGGCAAAGCTGGGCTTTAACCCCCGGGTAGCCAAGATTAGAACTGAGATCCCTCCCCAGATGGGTTCCCTCTCGTTTCCTCAGCCAGAACTATCCATGTGCAGCATCAGAGGCACTGCAAGGTGTCAGGGTGTGAGAGCCGTGCCCAGCCAGGCAGGGAGTGCATTCCCACCCATCCCAAACAGCCACTCACGACACCTTTTACAGCTCTTGTCACTTTTGCTCTCCAGCTTCCCCCCACCCCAAACACCTTCCCTGAACCCAACGCTCATTTGCTAATTACCCTTTCTCCTGGCTTGCCATGTAGGTCTTGTTATTATTAATGCTTTTACAATCATTTACTGGGGAAGTTCCTCCCTCCTCCTCCTGCAAACACAAACAGAGTTTTATCAACAGAGCAAACATGATTGCAGCTCTGCTGTTATGTTTTATTTATTTCCATATAGGTTTGATTCTATTGCAGTTTCTCATTTTTGCCTGATGTATAATTCATGATTTATACACTGTTGGAGCTCGTGTAGGACACCCTCATTTCATTAGCTGTGCTATCATTTTCTGGGGTAGAAAAATAAAACATGGGAAGCTTGCTTTCTCCTTCCACGTTTCCCTGTGTCTGCTGTTTGCAGGGAAACAACAGCAGTAATACTTGGTTAAAACCATTACTAGTTTTACTTTTAACACCTTGCTAGCTGAAATGGAACTGAAATGAAGGACCATTTTACTTACTGCTGTGTATTCAGGGGTGTGATTTGTATTATTATCAGCATTAGTTCTATTCTAGGAATGCATGGACATCCTTGCCAAGGCTGGAATAACACAATGTCTGGTTTGTACACACAGTGCCCTTTTGGCTCAAGCTGACAAGTCCAACTACAGCACTTTGATTACATCAGTTGCACAGGTATGGAAAAATCCAGGGGATTTAAGGGCTTAAATTTTCATCAGTGCTTTAAGGACAAATGCTGCAATACAGATCCAGAAAGTCAAGTAGCTCTAAGTTACTCCAAGCTTGTTTGGAGATTCTTTTCCTCGCTTGATTTGTTCAGGCACAAATCATTCTGAGTTGTGCAGGATTTGGAGTTGGGAGGGGGAGGAAGCCAACAGGTTCATTTGTACCTGCAGACACTTGTCTCTCCAATCTCCAATTAAACCAGGCTGTCTCTGAGCTCTCACAGGGTAAAATTATAAATTACACAACAAATAGAGGGAACAGCTAGCCCAGAGAAAGGGATGTGATAATGCACTTGATAACTCCTGTTTTCTTAGGAAGTCATTGCAGTCCATCAGCTGGTAAGGTGCTGGCATTGATCCCTGCAGCCCACGGGAAATGCTGTCACCCCAAATCCCACACTGCAGGATCCAGGGATCTGACAGCCCCAGTCACAGGGCAGGATTAGGAGGAGGGCTGGATGTTGATTTGCCAGAATGGATGGGGCAGGACTCTGAAATCCGTGCATTTATTTACTGTATTTAATACAGAACCATGTAATTTGTGACACTTGTTTTCGGGGACTGCTTTCCCTTCCCAGGTTTTCTGGGCTTGTTTTTGGGGCCAGAGGATGAAATTCCCAGGCTGGCACTGCTAGAGCCCTGTTTTTTGCAGTGCTCTTCTGCCAGCCCTCCCCTCCCACCCTGACCCCTGTCCCCTGAGTTCTGGATCCCAGAACCAGCCAGCCCTGCCCTGTCCCTGGGAATCCATTACACCTGCCAGGCTCTCCCTTCACCTGCACCAAGGTGGTGACATTTCCCACACTACAGCCACTATAAAACTTTATGGCATTATTGACTCGAGCACATCTCAGCCAGACCTTGGTGTTACTGATTTAATGACTGTCTCTTCTTGTGCCTCCCCTCCTTATTCTGCTCTGTTGTTAATTCTCATTTTATTAGAGCTGCTGGTCCTCTGAGCTCTTTATTGCATTAGTACAAACTCCTTTTGATGAGCACGACACCATAAATTATGTGCTGACCGTCCCCATGCTGAATGGCAAGGTAATAAATGCAGGGAAATTCAGGGAAGTTTAAACTCGGATCTATTTGCCCTCTATCTCTTGAGTCAACTTCTCTCCTTGAACAACTGTGCCAGACCATGAAAAAAGAGACATAAATGTCACCCAACGTCTTAAAACCTGGTAGTGGTTGGTGATGTCATTCAGGAGGGAACAGTTGTGTGGCTGGAGTGTAGAAATTAAATATCACCATCTCGGGGAGGATTATCTGGCAGGGGTTGGCGCTGGTGTTTTATCCAGTTCCTCTGCAGGCTCAAACTACTCTGGCTGGTTTAGGAGATAAAGGAGAAGGAGCTGCTGGCAGGGCAGGCCTGGTGATGTTCTCAGCACCGAGAAGGATCAACAGGCAGGATGAAAACACTCCATAAATCCAGCCAGAACAAAGCAGTGGGAAGAGATTAACTCTGAGTGCAGCTCAGCCAGTTCTCTGCACTAACCAAAGAGCTGCAGCGGGGCTGGAGCTGCCCTGGGGGATGGAGGGACAGGGGACAAAGGATGTCCACGATGTGCACTTGCTCCTGGTCATGCTCTGCTGGGGCTCTGGGAGCCTGGGGAGCCGAGGGAAGGGAGGATGGGGCTTGCAGACAGTGCAGGGCCCCATGGCACACATTTGTCCTGGGTGACACCAGGGGTCACACCCATCAATCCAGTGCCCTTTCTGTCACAGGCACTGGCATCAAGATGAATTAATGTGTGTGTGTGTGTGAAGAGCTGGAGGTCAGGAATTACACCAAAGGATTTGTGAGTGTGGAATATGTGCAAAATCCATCCCTGCCCCACCCTGCCTGAGCTGTGACCACCCCCAAGCTCTGGGGCAGAGCAAATTGGGGTGGCTCAGGAGCTGGGCTCAAAAAATGGGATAAAGGTAGCCTGGGAGGGGGACTTGAAGGGAGGTATTTAAATAAAAATGTCTGGGTTCATTCTAGGTCGGTCTCACCCCAGTATAATTCCACAGACTTCTCTGGGCAGGAGATCCCATCCCTGCAGTGCCTCCTGCTGCTCTCTACATCATTTAATAGCAGAAATTATTAATGATTTTAAATAGTTAGAGAGGAAATGTATTTAAAGAGAATTGTAGATAGTAGGACCTTTCTCTGATTCAAAAATGAACGTATAAGTAGTGAAGGTGGAAGACTTGTACAATATATTCACAGAAAGCTCTCTCTGAATGGATACATGGCCAGTTTGGATCTTTACAACAGCATAAATTTATTATATTTTCATATAGAGCAGAGTAGAATCCGAGGACACAAGAATGAGGAAGGTGAAAGAAATGAACAATCTGAAATCACAGCAATATCAGCAGTAATTAATTAATTCAGACAAGGAAGTAATAATTCACCTGCACCTCCCAGAGCTTGACAGACATTGAATTCCATATGATAACTTGTGAAATCCCATCTTGGCCCAGCCACAGGATGAGTGGCAGTGGTGAACGCCCAGGGCTCTGCAATGTGCCCTAAGCAAAGCCCTGGAGCCCTGGGGATGCTCCCAAGGACCTGCAGGAGTTCAGGCTCGGCAATAAATGCCTCATTAAAGTGGGGAAATACTCCCTGGAAAAAGGGTAGCACAAGTTGGGGTTGATTTTTCACAGGGTGTTGTGCTGCCTGGCCCTGACTTGGTGGCACTGGAGCTGGGGGTGACCTGATGAGCCCTGGCTTGGTGACAACAGTCCTGGCCCTGCCTCGTTTTACAGGGTGATTCTCTGAAGTCTTGGAATGGAACTTTATGCCTTTTTTAGTCTTGTAGCCCTGGCACTCTCACTCTACTCTGCTACTTCACTCTGTTCAATGGACAGAATAATAAAAGGGCCACCTGTCCAGGGCTGTTCTTCCCAGGAATTGCCATTTGTTGCAGTGACTGGCTGTAATTCTACTACAGAATGGAAATGCCTGATGTAGAGGCATGAATAATAGATGCATAAATATTTCCACACATGCATGTGTTTCTTTTTTGGCAGAACTCGCTGGTAAGGGCCCATCCGTGGTTAAAATCCAAATTTTAGGAGTGAACACTTAGGAGGGGAGTGGTCTGAGAGTGCTTTGGTTGCTGTTTGTGGAGCTACCCCAGGCTGAAGCACAATGTGAGCTGCTCTGGGTTCTTGAGCTGCCACCCCTGAGCTCTCCACTGCCTCCTTGGAAAAGGCTGTCACAAGGAAAAGAGTAGGAATTCCACAAATTGCTGGGATTAATAATTTAGAGACAGTGGAAGGAGATGAGAGAGCTTTAGGAGGTCCTTTGGGCCATGAGCTGAGGTCACTTTCTCCCTCTCCTGCCACTCAGTTCCCTGGAATAAGGCAGGGGCAAGGGGGGAGTTTTGCTCCAAGGCAATCCAGGGAAAACTGTTTCCACAGTGAGTGAGAAAGCTCAGCTGGAGGAAGATAAAGTCACAAACATCAGAGTAGAGCAGAAAAAAACCCAACACTGCAGAGCAGAATGGGCTGTGTGTTGTGAGCTTTAGCATGAGAGAGCAAATTCCCACCAGGGCTGTTCTGACCAACCCTTTCCCTGGGACACACAGGGAATACAGAGCTTTTTAACCCTTTCCTTCACTCCCAGGCTCTGGAGGCATCAGGAGGTGTTTGCTTGGAGAGCAGTTCTCAAGGCTTTAAACAAGTTCCCTTTCAACAACCACCATGAATTTGCCAGCACGTGTATTTTCACACCTTTCCTGAGCTTGGCTTCTGTGATTCACAGTATTGCCTGTTTGGAAAAGCAAAGGGAAACTGGTTTAAATTTGACCTGTGGCAGGTTTATAGATTAGTAAATACAGGTCCTTCTTTAGCAGGAAAGGCTCGGTGAGGTTTGTGTGGCTCAGCAGCTTCAGGGCTCTACCCCAAATGCAAATGGCCAAATAAACAGCTAAGAGTGATTTACATGCAGATGACTGAGGGAATAGAGCTCCCTCTGACCTCCTGCACCATCATCTGGAGTCTCCCTCCGCTTGGGAACAGGCTGTTTAAAATATTAATGTCTTGAATAATGAATGGCTGTACATGTAAATGAGCTCTTGCTGTAACAATCCTGAATAACTCCGGTTTAGGCTCATTTCAATGATTATTTGGCCATTAACTTTTGGAAAATAAGAATGTAAAGAGAAAAGAAAGAAGATCTATAATTTCTCTATTATTTAGCTTTGTTTTAAATTAAACCCTTGGAAAGATGTATATCATTTCAATTTTATTTCCAGAGGCTTTTATGTAAATTAATTGCATTAGAGAATTGGCAGGAACATTTATTCAATTTAGAACAGCCATGATTATAAGCTTTACATTAATATAACAACAATTTAACAGTGGCTGATAGATGGGACACAACCATGTAATTATCAAAAGTGAGCCACTTTCTTGATCTCTAATTAGTTCTATAAGCAAATACAGTTTTGCTGGAACTAATTGCTGTGCTGCAGCTGCGAGGGGAGTGCTGAGCTCGGGTTCAGGTGCTGAGCAGGGAGAGCTGCACAGCCCAAGGTTCTCCTGTTTCCTGATCTAATCCCAGGGATAATTCAATTATTGGTGCCCAGCAAAAGCAGGGCCTTGTCCACATCAGGATAACCTTCACTGTGCCGAGTGTCCAGTGAGTCCAGCCCAGGCTGTGGGGTGGGAACTGGCCCTGCTGGGAGAGGAAGTTCTGACCTGGTGGGGTTTTACACCCTCAGCAGAGACACGACATGTAAAGAAAAAGGAAAGTGAGACCTGGACTGAAACAAGGAATTTTTATTTATTTTTATTTTCCTTGCCCTGTTTTTGTGACAGAGATGAAATTTTAACCTGGCTGGGTGTCTCAGTTCATCTGGAGTGTGGTCAGTCATCACACAACCCCCAGTGCTTATGCAAAGAGAGCTCAGTTTGCTCTTGGACATCTATTTTCATCCAGATTCCTTATTTAATGAAGCTAAAAAAGGAGGTTGGGAAGGACTTGGTGCAATTGGTTCTAAAGTGCTGGAGACACAGCTCAGTCCTGAGCACATCTCCTCAATCCTGGGCACATCCCCCAGTCCTGGGCACATCCCCCCAATCCTGGGCACATCCCCCCAATCCTGGGCACATCCCCCCAATCCTGAACACATCCCCTGAATTCTGAACTCATCCCCCCAATCCTGGGCACATCCCCCCAATCCTGGGCACATCCCCCCAATCCTGAGCACATCCCTCCAATCCTGAGCTCATCCCCCAGTCTGGACTCATTGAGATCTCTGAACCAAAGTGCCTGGGAACTGTCCTTGTGTGCCTTGTTGAAAGTCTGTCTATTTTTGTCCCTGCACCATAAATTGTGTTTTTGCAGCTTTGATTGCCCATATCCTCTTCAGAAATTCTTTCCCTCATTAGAGTAAACCAATTACCAAGTGCCAGCTCTTTGTTCCACTTGAATCTGAGCAATTGTCCTGGTACTAATTGCTTAAGGGCAACTACCACGATCTATCAGGATCTTAGCTGGGCAGCACTAACGCGTTTAGTGGGGACATTATTGAATTTATTCAGCATTTGGCCCCATGCAGCTTCTAACAAATGCGTCTTGAGAAGATGACAATGAATTTCTGGCTCCTTCCTGGGGCTCCTGCACAAAGCCATGATTCTTGTCAGAGCCTTTCACATAATTCCTCCTGGACCCTGAGCTGCTTCTTCCCAGGGATTTTGCTTGAGGTGAGGCTGGTTGTGCAGGGAAGGTTCTTCCCATCTTCCCAAGGGCAGGAGAAGTTATTTCCCAGCAAACAGAGCTGGAATAAGCTGGGTGATGTTTTTTATTCCTTTCAGGTGAAGGATGTAAGAGTACCTGAAAGAAGAGGAGCCCCATGGCTTTGTGTGGGGCTGTGCAAGGCCAGGACAGAGGATTTGTTGTCCTCTGTGCTGAGGAGGAGCTGAACCCACGTGGGCTTTTATGCCTTTGCCTGGTGCAGTTTGTGCAGGGGGCTCATGAAATCAGGAGGACATGGAGAGGATACAAACAATGTGGGAGCATGAAAAGAAAGTGGAATCCAGGGATCTGATTGTTGTGTAATCCCATGCCCACTTACACTCGTGTTGGTGACTCAGAGAAGAAACACTGGATTTAATCTTTGCTGTTTCTCCTCTCCTGGTACAGCCACAGAAGAACCTGCAGCCCCAGCACTTTGAAAGACATGCTGAGGGTTATTTACACAGCCTGTGATTTTTCACTGGATATTTGTAGCTGACCGAAGCAGCTCCGTTTGTAATTAATCAGGAATTCCCTCCTGCTTTCTCTGTGCCATCAGCTGGAGCATCTGCTCATGGTTTGCAGGGGGTGTTCATTTAATGCAGAAATCATGCACTGATTTATGCAAAAATCATTGCCACATGGAGTGATTGTTGAAAAGCCAAAGACAAAACATGGAAATAAAGTAAGAAAACAAAATGTAGCCTTTAAACATTTTTGATTATCTTCCCTGAATGTTAAAGCATCGCCTGGGCTCACTTCTGTCCTATCTGTGCCTCTCTTACCTCTAGATACATTATACTCAGGAGTGTGGGCCAAGGAGTGAACTATAAGAGAATAATCATCTGATTAAGACTGCAAGGGAAGAGATCCCCTGACTGGAAGAGTGAGGTTATTGGGGCTGGCAGGTGCCCAGCAGGAGGGCCCAGAGCCAGGGGCCAGGCAGGCAGTGATGGATCAGCCCCTGCATTCAGGGTGACAAACTCAGCACTGTCTTCCCACGGAGAGGAAACGTCAGCAGCATCTCCTCCCCTTTGGGCCTGGCTCCCAGTTACCTGAAGGGACCTTTGGCAAAGGAAAGTGGGAAAAGAACCCCATCTGATTGTTAATGTTCTGTCCAAACAGAAAACGATGAGTGGGAGATGGTCAGAGACTTCCGTGGGTTGGGATCCTCTTCCACTGACATTCAGGGGGCAGTTTATTTGGGGAATTTTCAGCCAGTGTTGATGTCAAACACCTACGGGGTTATTTTAAAGTCTGCATATGCTGTGGAAATTCAGTTTCTTCCTGGGGAAGTGGAAATCAAATATAGGTGGCCTATGAGATCCAGTGTGTGAGAGGAATTATCCTGCCTGTCTCCAGCTGTCCAGTAAATCCCACCTGACAGGAGCAGGACAAGTTTCAGTGCATAAGTGTAGTCAGAGAATAGGAACTAATGCCTGGCCCAGCTTCATTTAACATGGAAAATCTGGAGTTATTTTAAAATCTGACTATAATAGACCATAATAATATGACATAATTGTGAACCTTGCATTATTATAAAAATTAGCCTTGCTTAAGCTAACTTTGTTCTGCATTTTAAGGATTTGCCTTGTTATTTTAGAGTGCTTGTCCTTTTCCCCAGATGAATGCAATTTATAGCTCTCCTTGACCTTTAGATAACCATGAAGGCTGTTATTTTTTGCTCTATTAATCCTCTTATCTTCCTGCCTGTGAACTATTGTTCACCCCATACTGGCCACTGGTACAAATTGTGCCCTGAGATCCAAATACACACACACACACAAAAACAGAGCAGCTCCTCAGTCAGTAACTGGGTTTGCCCAAGCCAGTCTAACTCAGCTGACTGTCCATGCCATGAATTCCTGGAGCCAGAAGGTCCAGAGTCAGGAAGGTCCAGCAGGCAGCTCCCCTCCTGTTTGGTGCCATTGCCACAAATCAAAACTGGCACCAAACAGGTTCCACTGGAGCCTTTCAAAGTACATTGGGCAAATTATTGAAGAAATGAGCTAAATAAGTTGCATTATGAGAACTTTGGCAGGTTCATTTGATGAACTGAGCCGCTGCCTCTCGAAGAGTAGCAGTACCCTCAAGGTTGCACTTGAAGTCGCTGGGAGAAGGGAAAACAGCAGCACAGGGCTGATTTCATATTCTCTCTCCTCTCAATACATTTGCAGTTTTTCTCTTTTAATTTTCCTTAGAAAGCCACTCGAGTGAGATCGCACAAGTAATTCTCCTGAACAGCCCGTGCCTGATTATCAGTCTCGCACACCAGGAGGTCCCCCAGGTTGTGTGTTTCCAATAAATGTTTTTATTTATTGCTGTGTTAGTGGTAACCTCACTACAGGCTCTCACCAGTGTTGTTTCTGTGACTCAAAACCCAGAAACCCCCAGTGAGCCTTAACCACTGACTCTGCAGGAGTGAAGGGGAAGAACCTCCCTGGCTTTGGGGTGGCAAATACAACTTTCACAGAGCAGTTTCTCAGCTGGTTTTTCCCCACCTTGGGGTCTGTGGAGGTGACATTAAAGGGAGTGTCACCCCCTTGGTCCTGCTGCCTGAACACACGGCTGGAGGCACAGCAGCAATTCTGCTCCTTGGCTTCTTTCTCCCTGCAGATCACAAAGGATTAATTAAAATTGCATAAAGCTGAGAGTGTGCCCGAGGTAAACATCAAACCAGCCCGAATTGCAGGCAGAAGCATTTGGAGTGTTGCTCTCCAGGCTTGGGCTGGGAGCCTTGTCACACCAGTCTGGGAATTGAATATACGAGGGGGCAGAGCTGAGGCAGGAGAACATTTTGTTTCTGCTATTTTCCAACAGGCTCAGAATTTTATTTATTTAGAGAGGGGTTGACTCAGCAAAGCTGCACGTTCTTGCAGTGCTGGAGGGAAGAGCACACAGACGGTGCTCCCTGTGCCTGCAGCCCTGCCAGAGCCCTTCCAGAAGGGACCTTTTCTCTCCTGCACACCCAGAGCTCAAATTCCTCAGGCCAAAGCATCTTTCCAATGCCACTGCTGGTCCCAGCTAGAGATGGGGGAATCATTTATTGCGGGGGAATCATTATCTTCATTGCAGAAAAAGCCTCCAAACCGGTTAGTCCCACGTGCCAGGAGGAGAGCTGAGGATGCCTGATCACAGGACCGCTGTGTGTCACCCTGTACCAGTGTCTGCACCCCCCCTCCAGCTCCATCCCCACTAAATCTCTCCAGTCGCAACACCCCCACCCTTCCCTATTTTCTGGCTTGTTTTAGTGGCTCTGGGGAAGAGCTGAAAGGCTTTGTGATCCCCCTCCCCAGACCAGATGTGAGCAGGGGGCAATAATTGCTCCTTTGCAGTCCCCTGGACTTGGTTCTGCTCAGGTAGCTGCACACACAGCGAGTCCACCCTGTCCTGAGGGCCTGGACACAGGAATTCTGTGTTTCTGAGCAAAACCCAATTCCACAGGGCTGCTGATTTCCTTTCAATCTGTGCAGAATTTTATGCAGCACAAAGAGAACCCAGCACTGAACCCACTTAGACCCCTCAGCAGTGGAATATTCTGGGGTTGTCTGTGTCGCTTCCGAGCTGGACGAGTTGAGGTTTGTGCAATCTGTTCTCTCAATGTGCACAAAGTGGAGCTCATCAGGGGCCATAAACAGAGGCAAAAAGCCCCAGATGAGTGAGGGGCTGGTCCTGATCCTGCTATTGGAATGACCTGTGCAGGGTCTGTGCAGACCCACACATTTTGTGCCAGGAGCAGGATCCAGCCACAAGAGCCCCGAATTTCTCCTGCTGATGAGTTTTCTCTCGCTCTCTGAATGCTGGCAGCTTTTCTGCACAAAATAACCAGCTTTGCCCTTTGCTTTTCTAATTCCAAGAGAGCCTCCGGCACCAGTTCACCTTCTGGAGGAGCAGCTCACAGAAACCTTCAGAAGTGTCTGGGTGCATAGATAGGTTTTTAAATTACAGCACAATGAAAGCAAGTGGTGCAGGGGCTCCTCCAGGGCAAGACACAGGGATTTGGGCAAAGCTGCCCGGGTGCTGGAGGCTAAGACAGACAGGTCGGGCTGTCCTGCCACCAGGAATTGTGACCCTGGTTTTATACAACATCATTTCAGTGGATTTTTTTTTTCCCCTCTGTGGGGTACTTGTGGTAGTAAAGTTTTGCTGAATTGATTTTAAGGGCTGTGGAGACTTGTGGGGTTTGTGAGTGTCCGAGTGAAAACAGTCCTTGGTGGGTGAGTTGGTGGGGAGGGGGTTTGCTGGTGGGCTGTGGGAGCTGGTTCTCCCAGCTGCAGTGCTGATGTGCCCCAGGGCTGGCTCCCTTGTCCTGTCAGAGCCCTGAAGGGCTCAGGGAACAGGGAATGCTGAGGGGAATGAAAGCCTGAGCTCCTTAAGGCTGGCACTGAGCGTGGGAACAGCCTGAGGTCCAGCCAACACCAGCAGGGTCACAGCCCACCCAAACTCAAAGCTGAAAGGCAAAAAATGCCCCCCAAACTCTCTTTTCCAGGAGTTGTCACAAGGACCACCAAAAAGAGCAGCGTGCTGATGATCATTGCTGACTGGAAAGAGAGAGCTGGGCTGGTTTTCTGCAGGAATAACAGAATATGCTTGGAAGGAAGGCAGGAAGGCAGGATTGCTGTTGTGATAGCTGGTGTCAGCAGTGCCCAGACCACCCAGCCCCGTCCCACTGCCTGTGCTGACGGTGTGTCCCTGCACCTCCAATATTTCACTGTCTGGGAATAAATAGTCAGGGTTGGTGTCAGAGAGCAGAGCTCAGCCAGGAGCACGGGCCTTAAATAACACTTTTCTTGGTCCCAGACAGGATTAAGGAATCGCGTTCTGGAGGGCAGAGGTTATAAAAAACCAACAAGGGGCCTGATGCTCCTCTTACTTATCCTTGTGTGAAAATCCATCACCTTCTGAGAGGAGGCTCTCAGGGTGGTTTGGCCCAAAGAAAGCCAGGTTTTAGAACCTGGAATTAACAAATCATTAATTAAACTCCTCAAGCAGAGGTGAGAAATCCTAACAACCACCAAATCCGAACAAAAACGGTACGTTAGGTGACTATTTTTTGGGACTCAGATGAGAAATTGCCCTTTAACACCCTGGGGTGGCAGAGCTGCAAGCAAAGCCTCCTGCACAGCATTTCACCCCCAGTTTCAGTGGGTGATTTTTCACTACAATCTCTTAGTTGTAAATTCACACCTTTGGGGAGCTGGAAATATTGATAACTTTCTGTTTGCTGCCATTATTGGGAAGGAGGGGAGGAGCCCTTATTTGTGAGGGAAGGAGCAGTGTGTCCCTTGGAAAGAACTGTCTGGAGTTTTCCATCTTGGTTGGGAGGGTTGTAAAGGCAAACACGACAGATTTGGATGCTGCAAAGAGGAAAATTCTCTGTGTTATATATTTTTATAATTATGGCCTTTTTGTCACTTTTCCACCTATGCAAAGGCACATACCTGGTGTTTCCCAGGCAAGCTCCAGTGGCTGTGGTCCACATTCCACTCAGAAACTGGGGAGGAATAGGAATATCAAGAATTATGAGTAACAGGAGCTCTGCAAACCCCAGGTGAAGAGGGAAAGGAGCAGATGGAGGAACTTAACATTCTGTGCAGCACAAGGGCCTTGAAAAACTACAGCAAAATCAAAATGCAAACTGACTTCTCAAATGCATCTTCAGACAGGGAAAATAGGATGCAATTAAGTTCTTCCAACAAGTCTTGAGGCCCTCTAATGATAAGCTTTAAAAGACCAGCTTAATGAAATGTCACAAGGACATGGCTGGAACAATTCCCTATATCCTGGCTGCTAAGCAGGGCTTTACCTGATGGAGAAAAAAATTACAGGGGGGATATGATAAGTGAGTGTTTCCATCTTTATGCTGCTGTAAGTCCATTGAAATCAAGGGTGCAGTGCTGCAGCTAAATTTGGCTGTGGAATTTTAAACAGACACAACCCCAAAAGCAAAGCCTTTGAATGAAAAGCAGCCAGGCTTCTCTGTACAAATAAAGGGAGTTTTCCATTAGATTATTGCTTAACTCCCTTTAGCCATTAGACATGGAGCTTTGGGGTAAGACAGGATGTTTCTGTTCCCAACTCTGCCAGTCAGCCCTGTGGGTTTGGACAGGGCACTCCTCTCCCCTGGGCCTCAATTTGCACCTTTAATTCTCTATGTGATGTTTGCCCACGTTTAGGGTGCTGAGATCGAGCTGGAAAATACCTGGGCAGGGGTTTTGGAGCCACTGAGCACCCACAGAGCCCCTGGGGTGGGAAATAGTGGAGAATTCTTCCTTTAAAAGGTGTTTTATGAAGCCTCCTGATGCAAATACTTTTCTGTTGTATTTGTGCATATTCTCACCTTCTTTTTTTTCAAATTAAAAGATAATTTAATCCCAAAGGCAGGGCTGTAACTCAGGATGTTGAGAGTCACCTCCAAGCTGGGAATCACAGCTGTAGTCACCAAACACCCAGGCCAGTAACTCCCTTTTCTCTCCACTGTATCAGGGGTGGAAGTAATAAGAAACTGTGAAAACCTCAGCAGAGAAATGTCAGAGGTGGGTGTTGGAAGGCACTTGATGTAGTTATGGCTGGTAAAGTACGTGAAGAGCAGAGAGGGGTAATTCCCACATCCCTGAGAGCAGAGAGGGGCAATTCCCACATCCCTGAGAGCAGAGAGGGACAATTCCCACATCCCTGAGAGCAGAGAGGGGCAATTCCCACATCCCTGAGAGCAGAGAGGGACAATTCCCACATCCCT